>JAZGTJ010000048.1:211285-306614 GCA_036877575.1 Botia almorhae | reverse complement strand
TTATCTCTAACTACTTTAACTGCATTATTCCCCAGAGCAAAAGCTAGACTTTGTGATTAGGAAGCAACCTGATTGGTCTCCATCCATCGGGTAGCATCTTGCAAGTGATAAAACTCCACGAAGGCGAAACCTCGGCTTATACCTAGAGAGGCATTCAGATATACAGACGGGAGCCGTGTTAGTTTAAATGGTTCAGTGGTACAACATTCAAACTCTGTCACAAACTGCTTCGTGACCCCCGTGAACCAGTGGGGGTTGCCGGGAAACTTTTACCATAGCAACAGATCCTTATAATATTCTGCTTATTGGTCTGACATAATTAAAATGGGTTTTACCAATAATAAAAAACAAACAGTCATAAAACTCTAAATCAACTACATATTAACAGGGCAGCCTTTATAAGCATGTTCAAGACTTAATTGGACATTCTTTTATATGTTTGCTTTTGTTTGCAGAAACTACGTTCCCAATTACCTCCATGTAACTTCAAATGGCAAACAAATGTATGTGCCAATTTGAGTCACACAGAAACTTACACAACAACTAACCTCCAAACAAAATGTTTTTTAGTCTTTTTCAAGCCTGTAAGTGTGAAAATGCTCAAGCTCTGTTAACATGTTGCTATGGCAAAAGGAGTCTGAGCAGAAGCAGGTTGGCCCAGTGGACACAGGTTTGTTTGGGAGGGGAAAGACCCGCGGTACGTAAGTCTCACCTGTCCTTTTCTTCATCAGGCGAACATCCATGGGCTTCGGTCCCTCCAGCGGCTCAATTGCTGCTCGAATCTGTAGATTTATATCATTTATTAAAAAATTGGTCTACTGTAGGCTTGTGCTTAAGATGACAACTGCTTGACTGGCATACAAAGCAACAAGAAAGCTACAGATTTAGGCCTATACGAGGGGTCTCCAATCAATGTTGCTGGAGGTTCACAGACCTGCAGAATTTAGCTCCAACATACTCCAACACACCAGCCTGGATGTTTCTAGCAGTCCCAAAGTTTCTTCATGTGAGTTTAAACAGCACTGGAGCTAAACTCTGCAGATCTGTGTACACTGTTGGTCTACAACAATCTGGAGCAGACAGTAACATTTACACCAAACTTACATCTGCCTCTGTAGTGTTCATCGGCAGACCTCTGAGCATGATGGTCTTGCTCTCCTTCTCATCTGCTGGGTCTCCTCTGTAATCATGCTCAGAGTAATCACCATCCGAGTGATGCCCATCATCTGAGCCATCGCTGCTGCGGCGCTTCCTTCCTCGCTACGACATGGGTGCAAATCCAAAACATTAGTATTGTTTTGTGTCAAAACATTGTATAACCACTGAACACATATATGGAAGTAATCCCCACCTCTGGACTCTCCCTGCTCCAATATCGATCGCTTCGGTCATCTCTTTCACCATCGTAGTGGTCGCTACGGCGATCGTCGCTCCAGCGATGCGAACCATAACCGCGATCCTCACGATCCCGGCGGTCTCTGCGCTCGTCGCCGCGGGACTGCTCGGAGCCGTACCTGCCGCTACGCTCCGTGCGGCTAACCCTAGTAACAACCAAACAGTGCTTTGTTAAAATTAAACGTTACATTACTGAATGTTTACATTAGGTTAGTCTGGGAGATTATATACATTATTCAACTAAATAAAACAGAAACACTTACCGTTTATCTGCACCCATCCTAGTTCCTCAATCAAAGCCTGAAACACAGCGCGATATCATATTAATATTGATTATAATATTGAGTTGAAGCGAACACTGTATTTACAGTACAATGGATTGGCATGAAAACTGGATGACGCCATCATAATAAACGAGACTGCCCAGTAAAAGACCGATATATCGGAACCCAGTTAATCGGCCAGTATTCAGACATTATCAGTTTCAGCTGACTGGTTTTCTTTTACAACACTAAGTGAATTCACGCTACAGTGCCCAGAAATGTTGCTGAATGTGTCTGAGATGGTCAGAAGAGCTGTCTCTCACTCCAGTCTGATGTACAGCCATTAAACTCATACACGACACTCACTGTTGATGTGGTTTCCTCTTAAACTCCTGCTTTGACGAAACAGCTGCTACAGTAACTGTACACTGAAGTACACGATCATATGTGTTCGTTTCCACATGTGACACACCTCATGTATAATTTCACGTTACACACAGCATCGTATTTGCACAGCTCGACACAGTACTTCTAAGAACATCGCGGTATTTCTATGTAATACAGGTGAAGTACATTTAGCTCAATCAAAATGGAGGCTACGGTCGAGCGCTCGTTTGAAAAGGGCGCAAAACACTGCGATGCACCACCAAACATCCTAAACTTACCAGATGTATTTTAACGAAACGTTTACACGCGATATTTCTCAGGTTGTGAGAAATGTGACGACAGAAAACTGATCTCTTCTGAGCAGAAGATCACGATCTGCCCTTACAGTCATTCGACGTCTCTGTAGCTAAAATGGTCTACAAGCTTCTCCTTCCCAGAATGCCCAGAGACGTGATGACGTATAAAATTGCACTATGGGAAATGTAGTTTCAGACGTTTTCTTCGTTTATCTTCGCAATAATACTTGCCTAATAATATTGCATTTGGACACTAGATGACCAATCTGAATACCTGGGCACCCTAGCAATCGGAAATATATGATATTTAATGTGTGTCTGACAAAACAATATCTGTGAAGTAAGAGAATATGTAAACAGATAAAATATCATAATTTCATGAGCTGGATCCTTGATCTCTGATCAGAAACTGCTGATACAGACCACACAGAGAGGACGACAACAACAATGATATTAATAATAATAAAGCTACTGTTTAAAATAAATATGCATGTCTGCTACTGTATATTATAATGTTTAATATACAGTAGCTAAGACAACAACAGCCCTGTTAGGCCATATTTCTATGAACATTATTTAAAAAAAATAAAATTGTTAAATAAATAAATAGACTGAAAACCTCTAGACATGAATAGTCTGTATAGGGCATCCAAGTTTATTTTTCAATTTTAACACTGAAACCACAAATACACATATAAAGATCCCATAATTATACAGATGAAGAGCAATAAATTCATTCCGTTCATTGAAACAGATAAAGGGACAGTTGAGGGTGTGGTGACTCTACAGAATGTTGTTTAGCAATCTGTTCATTCACCGTAATTAACCTGTTTAAACGACTCGCTTATTCACTTACGACTTTGGCGATACAAATGTCGCTCTTTATAGCAACGGGTAAAATGCTGCTCTATTTCGTCACAGTTAACAGAACCTGTTTAAGACGATCATTTTAAAGAATCGACTTAAACGAGCGATTCGTTCGTGATTCGGTCAGCTTACCAAAGCCCCACAGAGAACAACGACTGTTGGAGAGCGCAGGGTCACTTGTGCGTAAAGACGCGCAATAGCTGCTCTGTTCCTCGGCGTTATATGGACGCAAGGCCCTTTAAACTTGTGGAGAGGAACGATTTGACTGCAAACCTCTCACACAGAAATCTTGACGTATGTAAAGCGCATCGTGGTGTATGTCCACTTTCTGTGAAGAGGATTATAATACAATGACAATGACAGGTGAGTGAAACATCAGACGTGTATTATCATCACACGAGCGTTACAAAAACTACGGAATGATAGAGTTATGGTAACTCGGTTGGTCAAACGCACGATGGATTGGTTTTGGTACTTTTAGGCGTTTCCCCAATCGAACACTGGTTAGATTTATTGGGTTAGTTTTTACCAGGTTCACGTTCGTCTTTCAAATAAATATTGCTTTGGCTAGTTGCTTTTCATTTTCAATTCTGTTGTTTTAATGTTTTGTATTGATGGTACAGAAACAAAAGCGTTCCTGACGAAATTCGATTAGTTAACAAATACCACGAACATAAACCAGCAGGTTAAATGTGTATAAATGCTTTAGAATGAATAACTGAGGGGTCATAAAAGCTGCATGTACGACCATTATATGAAAACAGATACATGTTTAAAATAGCTGTCGATAAAGTGTGATCTTCTTCATTCTGTTTCTTATCGTCTGGCATCGTCCGTTTAGAACCTCAGCATAAAGAGTAAGTCAGGTTCACTTTTAAAGTAAACTGTTATGATTTGACTGCAGTCCTGGTTAACAGGGAACGTTCTCAGAACGTTCTCATAACGTTGGCTTTCTCTAGCCAAGTTCTCTAAAAGTTCTCTCAAAATGATCAGGAACTGTATATGTTCGTATATCAGAAACTTTGTTCTTAAGTAAATAATTAAAAATGTTACAGAATGAAAAATATTGTTTTAAACATTGTTACTTTAGGGAAACGTTCTTACAGCCTAACATTGTTAGCTGAAAGTCATACCTAGTCTTTTGCTCTTTTGAAACGCAGTTAATGTCATAGTTTCATGTCATTCACTTTTGGCTTTCAGATCATGCGCTCGTCTCAGTGTCTCCATCATGGTTCAACGTCACCAGCCCAGTAAACCCTGGACTCAACAACCAGAAGTGCAACGACAACGAACACTTCAAGTATTTATCGTACGCTATCACATACAGTGTCGTATTCCCCACTGCGTTCATCTGTAACGTTGTAGCTCTGTTCGTCATCGTGAGAACCTGGAGGAAGGACGCCAGCACTGTGTTCATGGCAAACCTAGCCATTTCAGACGTTGGCTTTTCTTTGACGTTGCCCTTCCGTCTGGTGTATTACTTCAGAGGCTGTCAGTGGGATTTCCCGGACTGGTTATGTCGCTTGTGCATCTTTTCCTTTTACGTGAACCTGTACACCAGCGTGCTGTTTCTCACGGGAATCAGTGTGGTACGGTACTTCGCTGTGGTTCACCCCTTTAAAGTCAAGAACCTGGTCACTGTAAAACGGGCCAACCTCGCATGTGTTGCCATCTGGATTTTTGTCGCCTGCTCGTCCATCCCGTTCCTCTGGTCGGGCGTTCTGGAGCGCGACGGGAAGATGCGCTGCTTCGAACCTGGAAGCGTCACGTCATGGATGCGCATATTTACTTTGAACTATCTGGCGGTTTTGTTTGGATTTGTCATTCCTTTTATTACAATACTGGTTTGCTACGGCTGCATCATCCGCACCCTCTTAACGTGTAACAAACGTTTTGAAGTGACGCAGAAGGACCGGCGACGCTCGTTTTATTTGATCGCAATCATTCTATGCACTTTTCTACTGTGTTTCCTGCCTTACCACGTGGTCCGCACGGTGCACCTTCATGCAGTAGTTTTAGGGAAGCCCTGCAGGGTCACCGAGGTCCTGCTGAAAGTTCTCGTTATCTCGCTGTGCACGGCAGCGGTCAACAGTTGTTTTAACCCCTTGCTGTATTACTTCGCCGGGAAAGACTTCCGTGTGCGCTTTCGCGAAGCTCAGTTAGGGGAACACGGTTCAATAAAACGCACCTTACAGAGGAGCGCGAAGCGGTTAAAACAAACAAAAACAAGTTATTAAACAAGTATTGATGTCTTTTAAACCATTTAGACATAATCTATGTATTATTTCCCGTGAAATCGCACCAGCTCAAGTTATAAATCATTTTACTAAGGGTCTATAGGTAAAACAGTATGTCATTGTCTATCACCATAACATTCCACATAAAATAAATGATTATTAAACGAGGAATTAATTGCTTCTTCAAGACAGGAAATGGCAGAAGAAGAGATTTTCATTTCGACCTCTTTGATTAAGGCAGGAAAAGCATGTAATTGCGATTTCATGATTATTTGTGATTATGTACAATTACACTGGCTTCCGAAAATCGAAATCTTTGCGCAAACAGAATAAGGAAGTTTTGTAACAATTCAGCAAGACTGACTATTAAACATACCACATTTATCATGATTATATTACTGCATTGATTTGGAAAGTGTTATTTATTTAAGCTTACTGTCATGACTCCATCGGCGGAGTTTTAATGTTTCCAGTGTATTCCATGTTTTCCTCTGTGTTGTTTCATTACCATTCGGCCTGTAAAAACGTCATTATGTGCACCAGTATGAAGATTCGGTTTTAATAATGTAACTAAGAACAATGGTTTGTAGGCCATATGCATCAATAAACAATTTCAAGCTGTTTAAATCTTCAATGCTGTCATCATGTGACCTAATTACATAACATTCAGCAACTGAAACCTCAGAAATAAATATAAACGTTAAAATCATTACTGACACTTGATTCATTTGTCATATTTTAAGATAAAGGCAAGCGCATTGTTATGGGAGACGGTATTCAAAGCAGTGGACAACAGATCATTTACATTACGACAAATATACCGTAATTGGCCATTTGGGTATTGCATGCATACAACCGCTAACCTTCCCAACCAACAGCAACAAACTCTCTAGCAAAACAGAGAGACATCTCAAACTGCTTTTATTACATCTTAAATAACAGTACATTTTAATATAGTATCTATGTTGCATCCAGCTTCTGTTACACTTACAGACTGAAATTAAATACAAAAGGTGAGATAGGGAGTGCCGAGATCTACAGTTATTAATGAAGAGAGAGAATAAGGGGAAACCATTTTAATTGAACTGCAATTAATCTTTACTGGTGGCAGCACACACAAATACATCACAATTATTGTACATTATCGCAGAGAAAGGAAAAAACAATTAAAAAGTCACAACTATTAAAGAAAGTGCATCTGTTTACAGTGGTAAAACAATAGAATATTCTGTCAAATCAGATGCTGTTTAAAACGCTGTAAAGAAAAGCCAAAGAAGTTTGTGGCGATTTCTGATCAAACCGTTCGAATGAGAAAACTCACGCAAAGGTTTCTACATACTCTCAGATGGGGCGCTTTTAACACTCATTTAATTTGGAAAAAGTCACAGGGGTTTTCAGAGAGGAATGGCCTTAACTTACAGGTGGTCTGCTGTAAATTTGTCTCTCCCTTGGGATTTCGCGTGTGGGTGCATAGCTCTGCCTGTATAAGTAAAGGATGTATGCACAGCATGTCTCAGACATTCAGAATCAAAGTCTGAATGTTTGAAATTGATCTGTTTTACGTGGGTTTTTGTTGTCCTGGTGTACAGATGTGGGCCTATAGACGTCAGCGCCTGTTTAAGCAAATTCTACAGCATGCGACTACGTTAATTCATGGCAGATGAAAGAAAACGCTTAACTTAAAAATTCCAGAATTATCATTATTTTCAGACACTGATTTGTACAACATTTCATTCACATAGCAGTAACTGTATTTCCAAGCACAGACACGGCTCTCTGTTCTCACTCTACAGCGGGGCTAAAAAAACTTTCCCCTGAAGGATTTTGTTTTTCCGAACACCCATCCCAGACACCACTGAAATTAAAACTAACACCCCCTTCCCCATCCCACCCCCAATGAAACCCATCCCAAAATAATCAGAATTAAAGCCAGAAGCCTAAAGTAACCAAGAAACAAACGTAAGATAAGAAGCCAAGGGAGTTAGTCTGAACCGCTTTTAATCCAATGAAAGAGAAGACTGCGTTTTTTTGCTTTTTATTTTTTTGTAATTTTTTGTGTATTTTCTCTGGTAAAATTAGCATTCAATGAGATTAACAGCGTGTGCTTGGTTAGTTAACGCTTAAAACGTTAGTCAGGTTTCTGGTTGTGCAAACGAAGCTGTGACGAGACTGGAAAGAAACATTAGCTGGGATTATAATGCTGCATTCGCGTGCAAGTCGGATACTCATATTTACAATTACTGAGTACCTCAGACTCAGACATGGCGGAGTATTTAAGAGACATGCCATTTTTATGGTGTTTTTTTCTTTAATGACCAGGATTCACACTGAAACGTTAAACTAATGCACAGGTTACATTTTTAGAAAGCTAAGGCTGTTGTTACTACCGGGGAACTGGCAATAGCCCAGCGCTGGTTAACAATGGAAACCGTTTCGAGTTGAAAGCTGCTTGGGTCCGGCCTGCCGCCGCCCGAAATGAACCGATTCACGAGAGGGTGAACATACTCTTCTTTCTGCTTAAGTCACAATCAGTAAAACTACACAACCTTGAAAGCAACCTATCGCACAAAAAATAAAACAACATGATTTTTTAAAGAAGCTGCTGTCTGTTCTGGTCTACTTTCAGCATTACAACCGACTTGTGTGTTTTCACATGGTTTAACAGGATTAAAAGAGTCTTCTAATCAGAGACTTATCTAAAGACAAAAAGATGAACTATCAGATAAAGAACTGTTCAAAGAAACAAAAAATAAGAGTTAAATAATTTGTACAATTACACTCCAACATTTGCTCCCTACACACGTGATATATAAGCATGTGATGATGATAGTGTTTTGTGTTTCTGTTACATGGGGACAAAGATGATCCAGGAATGTGAATTATTCATCTGATACAACAGGAATTCTTCTTTTCTTTTGTTTGTCTTTTTTTAAGCTGGGTGATAAAACAAATTGTGCTCTTCTTGGTGTAGGAAAGGCATTGATTTCCCGTCGCAGTTTGAAGTATTTTCTGGGTGGTGTCGGTCAGTTTTATATGGTGGTGGTGTTGACGATGCTGTAAAATTTAACATTCTAGTTGGAATGATCTTCCAGTCAACTTTGGAGTTCAAATGATATCTGTGAACGAGGAAGAAGACGAGCAGAAATTCAGAGACTTCCTCATTTACAGACATTTCTGTATGACCGAGCCTTAATATACAAGTCTGAATAGCTACAGGAAATATACAGGAACATTTTCATATTACAGTAATCTACTCGTTTTAAAAGTACACCTACTTAATAGTATTAACAACTTTCCTAAACATGACATTCAATTCCAACATGTAATAACCAGTACTATGAAGTTGCTGTAGCCAAAAACAACAGTAGGATAAATGTACAATTCACACAAGCACAAACGGTGTCTTGATTCAGGTTATGCTGCGTCTGATGAGAGGGTGGGAGAGGCCGGTTCTTACTGTATTGGACATGTTGTATTGAAAGCACCTTCATCACTCAGTTCCAGATCTTCAGGAAACTGTCCCAGGAGCCTGTAGCCACTGCCATGCCATCATCAGTCACACCCAGACAGCTTACTCGGTTGTCATGGCCGGCCAGCACACCTGTAAGAGCTCAACGTCACTACTGTGTCCCATGATTACAAGAGTTTACTGGAACTAAAATGATTAAAGCCATTCTGTTACGTGAAATGAAAAAATATAGACAAATATTACTTTATAAACCTAAACTATACATCAACTAGGAATGTCTCAGTTTTAAGAGTGTTAATTAAAGCTTGGCACTAAAATTATTAACTGAAAATAAAGAAAAAAAAACTACAAATTTATCTAATATAGCAGTGATAACAACAATATTAAAACATACTATGACAAAAACACATAAGCATGTGAATTAAATTAAGATGAAAATATAAACAAAAGTGAAGTTTTCTAAATCAAATCGACATGTTTTCTACATCAAATACTGGTTGTCTGAACTAGTACATGGGAATTTGTGGCACGCTGGCATATGAGAAAGTGACAAACCATAAAGCTATTGTGTTATTATGTGACTACAGAAAGTAAAAACCTGTTTGGATAACTTTCAGACAGGTCGGCGGCCGCACCTCTCTGACAGCATGTGTTAATTATGAAAAGACTGCATGCAGCAGACGGGCGGCTCACCTGCGCGGTCGGCCTTCAGGGTGTCCCACACGTTACAGTTGAAGTCGTCGTAGCCGGCCAGCAGCAGGCGGCCGCTCTTGGAGAAGGCCACGGAGGTTATGCCACAGATGATGTTATCATGAGAGTACACCATGAGCTCCTGATCAGCACGCAGGTCAAACAGACGGCAGGTGGCGTCGTCAGAGCCGGTGGCGAAAGCGTTGCCATTAGGAAAGAACTGCAGGAGACAAACATCACACACGTTAGACACTAAACAGTGTACAAACAATGCTCTGCTGTTTATATAGTGCAATACTGTAGACAGTAAAATGTAACACCTGTTCTCGTATCAGCAGAGATTTAGAATATCATCATTATGTCTGAAACAGAGACTCACACAGATGGCATTAATGTCAGACTCGTGGCCAGTGAAGGTCTGTCTGCACATGCCCTCACGAACATCCCAGAGTTTAGCAGAGGCGTCGCAGGCACCGGACACAAACAGCCTGGTGTCAGGAGCCAGAGAAAGACTCATCACATCACCAGTGTGTCCGGCGAACGTGGTCGTCTGCTGACCGGTCTCGATGTCCCACAGAGCGCTGCAAGACACATCACAACACTCATCAACAAACAATTATTTTGTATAACTGCAGAGTACAGCTGAATATCTATGAGCTCTCATCTTTGACTGGCTGCGATCAAAAAGGACAGGCGCAGTTCCTCCACTTACCAGGTGGTGTCGCCAGAGCTCGTGACAATCTGGTTGTCATCCACGAAGCGGCAGCAGGAGAGGTATCCTGTAGACAACAACAAGTGTGTGAAAAAACATGCTGATCAACACTATCGCTCAATATCGATAACACAATATCGCTCCGATTGCAACTTAACCATCTCGTTGTTTAAATTGTTTAAATTTACATGTATGCATTTGGCAGACATAATACTCGTAATTAGGGTGAAATATAAGCCAAACATTTCTTCATAAGAAACTAAATGAGACTGTTACATGATTCATGTAACATTTGGTTTATCAGATCAGCTTTATATTTATGTGACTGCTGAAAACAAGTGCAGATGCTGTGTTCATCTTCAGTACCTGTGTGTCCGGCCAGCTCGCGGCTGACGCGCACGTTCCCCTCGCGAGTCTTCAGGCTGTAGATGGAGCAGATGTTGTCCAGACCTCCACAGGCCACATAGTTCCCTGACGGGGCGTAAGCACAGGTCATCACCCAGGAGGAGCGCAGAGGGATGGCATGGACCTGAAACACAGGAAGTGAACAAGGCGTGTGTGAGGAAACAGAAACGAACCAACCATCTGTGGCACAGTGTTTTAAATAGCTGATCACTATAAACAGTAACAGCTAGGTGGATTTTAGTTACAGTAAATACTGTGATAAAGTGATAACATTTGTATTGGTGTACAAAAACGCCTCATATTCAGCTGCAGCTGGAGTCCACCTCCAAACCTCTGTGTTATTCTGGTCTCTAAATGTGACTCCCTTTGTTATTTTCTAAAATTCATGCTGGTATATACAGCCACACACACTGCATATGTCAGCAAGTCATTCTGAAAATACCATCAAAATCCATCAATCAAAACAAACCAATGACAATAGAGACAATTTATACCTTATTTGTGGTATAACTGTCCCAGATAATGAGTTTTCCATCCTGGGAGGCACTGACCAGAAGCCTGGAGGAAACACAAGATCACGGGCGAGTTTATAACAAACCCAAAGCAACACGCGTGGAATTATAAACTACATACAGAGGCGTTCTGTATAAATACTGCTGTGATATGATGGGAGTTTTGGCTGTAGCTAAAATAGTAACAAAATGTTTAGTCACACACCTACATAAAAATCACACCTACACAAATACAGTAAGAGGACACTTTAAGAGTGTGTGTGCATCTACCCCCACCCTCAGTAACCCCTCACACTAATATAATTGGCTCCGTCACATTGATTATAAACAAGGGGTGTGTCTCAATGCGCACCCTAGCTCAGTAGTACGTGCACAGCCCAGGGAGTCGACCGTTTCTAGGGCTGTCCCCACTGTCAAAATTGTTGCAGTGCACATAAATAGTGATTCCCCAGGAACACACCATAAAGCCAGTAAACACGGTCTCCTCACCGTTACTATTTACTAGAAATATCCTCCGAGCACAACAGTATATGTATTAAGACAAAGACTTACTGTATCTTAATGTAGTTTTAATTACATAACATTGTTGTAAGATCAAAAGGATCAATATTTCCCAATTTTAGGTTGCAAGAACGGTTTCCTAACATTTCCATCAAGTTAAAAGGTATGTTTTTTTTTGCAAATAATGCAGCGTGATGTTTGTATGCCCTCAGTAATCTGCAGCTGCTGGGTGTGTTCTAGTACCTGGAATCTGTGCCCCAGTGCATGGCGTAGATTTTAGCCAGATGTCCTCGCAGTGTTCTCCTCGTGCGCATCTGGATTCGCCCAACAGGGTCGATGTTGGCTGTGATCTGAAAACATATCAGCAAATGAAAACATCTACAGACAGATGCCATCTGCATGAAGAATAATCCATTCATTTAAATCAACATGATTAAAGCTGCAATCCGTATCTTTAGCCTCTCTGTCGCCATCTTTGCTTGAAACATAAAACTGCAGGTCACTTTACGTACTTTTCATTATGCATGTTGAAGTCAAATGCAGCCAAATCGACATTTCAGAAGGAGGTATAATGATGTACTCGCTCAATAACGGTTTTGTGTTCATGTGTAACCACATAAAGAAACAGACGACGTGTCTGTGCAGCACATCTCACCTGTGATAGCGTGGCATCAGCACAAGCTTTCCTTGCATCCTACAAACATGAAGAGAAGAGAGAAGCACTTTAGATGCTTGAGCTCACTGTCCTGCTGCACTGTATGCATGCTAACATCCGCTACATCACAGATTTCTCAACTGTTCAGTCAAAACACTGACGGGCAGAGGAGGGAACATACCACATCATAAGAAATACTGTATACTGCTGGCCCTGGTGCTTTTTGGTTAATAATAAATGTCAATATTGATCATTTTGCTAGTGTTGTGTCATATTTTCACACTACGATTCACATTTTTAACATCTCCTGAAGCGAACAGCACAACAGCTGAGAACAAGTGAACACATCTCGAGTGCAGATACACATGCAGCCATATGTAAACTGTAAATATGTAGCGTGTGCGAATGTAGAAAGTGCTGGCTGTAAATTCCTTCTAAAGAAACACAAACAGTTACAGTCGCGGTTCTTCTTGCAGAATGTAACAATATGCAAATCATCACAGGCTGTATTGAAATGTATTTTGGTTATGCAAATTTTGCGGAGTAACAATAAGCTTCAGTTATAAAGGGCACAGGTAAAAACTTCAGATATCTGCTTAATATAACTCATACTCATCATGTTTGTAAAACATTGATCACATTTTCCTTCAATATTGGGCCCTCATGTTGTATAATAATCTTATGTTGTACCAGAAGAATACAGTGTACTGTGTTAGAGCTATTGAGTGTGTGAGTGTGTGTGTGTGTGAGAGACACACTCACTCTGATCTGGTTCTTCAGCTGCTCGGCCTCTTGGCGTAACTGGTCTAGTTCACTCATTTTCCTCTTCTGAAGCTCTTCCTCACTCCTTCTGCCGGGTCACGTTCTGATCTGCAGCACACAGAGGAAGAACATATACGAACACTCTTTAAACTCCAATTGGAACGTCTCGTGGCCTGGCTGACAGGCAACACACACACACATATATACATACATATATATACATATATACATAAAAATCCATGAAAAATCTCCTGAAAAATCCATGAGTTCAGCTTCATCTAACACTGAACACATCAGCTGTTAAGATCATATATTGTGATCTTAGATGTTTAGCTGTTTAACTCTGCACACCAGCCCATTAGCAACCGAAGGCCGTTTCCTCTTGTGGTGAAAGAAGTTGTTTCTCCTTAACTGAAAAATGCAGAAGTACAAAGGGAACAGAAGAAAAACATGCAGCCATTCTGCTCTCTCTCTCTCTTTGAAGAATCAGCCATGAAAAGCCTTTACTGATAAACAATACGGTCTGTGTTCTGAACTCTATCATGAGAGAGTGCTTAAAGTCAACAGCGCATTCACATCATATTTTACTTTTGTAATGTGACGTATGTGAAACAGGATATTCAATGAGCGGCTGTCACATACCAAAACAGAACGTGAGGGTGGAAGCAAACAGTGCGGAGAAAATTAAACAAGTAAACAGCTAAACACAAGACAAACATTTTGTTGTTTGAAACAAAGTGCACCAATAAACCACACACAATAAAACCAGGAACATGTATTAAGAAAGTAATGAGGTAAATACTGATTTCACATCAAATGTAGTTAATCAAACAAGTATTCAAAAGTATATTTCATTATTGTAAATTTACATTTACATTTAGGCATTTGGCAGACGCTTTTATCCAAAGCGACTTACATTACATTATACTATACATTGATTCTGAGTATGTGCAATCCCTGGGATCGAACCCATGACCTTGGCGTTGTTAACGCCATGCTCTAACCACTGAGCTACAGGAAATTCCCACCCAGCAAACATCTAGTTGTTAGGGTCATCAGCAAACATCTAGTTGTTAGGGTTTTTTTTGGTGTCTAACCGAACCGATTCCCTCAAGAAATCTGACACTCTCAAAGGCTGTGGGTTTAATCTGGATTTAGAGAACACACGGGCCTGACTGAAGTCTCTGTAGTCCAGCTCTCATCCTATTAGTGTTTTCACACCCCTCTCTCTCTCTCTCTCTCTCTCTCTCTCTCTCCAGTGTCATTGACTTAATCCCAGGACACGCTTGATTCAGCTGCTTCACACAAATCCAGTTAAGACACACCAGGGACACTGATGGAAGAGCAGCATCGCTCCCCCTGACCCAAATCCTGTGCGCTCAGGCCAGCCGATGATGAAGGCAGCTGTTTTAACGGGCCATTGGAGCGCACGCGCCCAGCGAGAATGGCAGCTAATGACGGGATTAAATTCAGAGCGATGTGAAAGCAAGGAGGAGATCCACGCATGACACCAGCTGATAACATAACTGTAGCACTTTTGCCATCATACGTGCTGCGATAAAGTCGTTCAACCCTGTAATGCTCTTAAAAATAAACACACAAGACGTGGTAATAAAGAACAGGTGCTAAATGTGTCGAGGGACATTTCAAGTTGCATTTACTCCAGATATCAGATCAACAATTGCTTCTCATATCAACTGATCATCAGCCCCTTTCTGCACTGGCACACTGTTGCTGGATGAGCTCAAGATGACAGACGTTTTCCAACAGCCAACAAGACGAAAGCGTGGAATATTTTTCATTGTTGTATGTTCACAAGCAGACAGAAGTGCAAGATCCGTCTGTTTTTAAATGCAAACACACATCCTTTGTGAACACCTCTCAGGTAATACCATCTTACGTGTAATTTTACAAGACTAACCTGTTAATAACCCACAAACTAGTTGAAATATGTGGTTTTGAACATCCTAACACTGAGTCATGTGGTGACTATGCTGTATCAAGCCAAAACTGTGACCTACTTTAGGAAAGTCATGAAAAATGTGGAAAATGTTCCATTTATCTTTTCATTCCAAGATGGAATGTTTCACTGCGACACAATGTCTTGACTTTAAGACATCTGGTGTCGTCTGAGCACAAGCAATACAGGTCCCAAATCTGAGCTAAAACAGTCCTGGAGAAGTTGATGATCCAGACAGGAAAGGCTGAGATAAACAGATGAAGATACAATCACAGGCTATTCAAGCTGTGAGGTTCAGCTGAGGATCTTCAGTAATGATCAATACATCTGTGTTATGTCAGGACTACAGGAGAAAGATGTCACACATGCTGGTTATTCCCAAACGCACGCGGTCAAGTGATTCAAATGAGGCCACCAAACATTTGGTTGGATTCATTTCCTGTAAACTCCCTCTGGCGCATTATGTCCTAATTGGAAACGAAACGGTGTCGTGTTTGAAAATGAAAAGTTGTGGATTGAGGAGGGGTGTGAGTAATGCTTTGAATTGCTGCACGCGAGTTAGAAAGAGCAAATAAATGAAACAATTACACTTCACTTCTATAGGAGAAATGTCAGTCAACACCAAAACAAAACAAATGGTGTTGAACACAGAAAATAAAGACATTAAGATCTTATCGTTTTGGGGAAGTTGGGAATCTGCGGCTAATGGTCAAAAAAATAATGTCACAATGCAAAATCATATAAAAGTAGTTTTCACTTTTCTACTGCAATGTACAATGTTTTCTCTCCGGATTACAGGGTGATAAATGAGCCGAACTTTATCATGAGCCTCACTCAGGCAGTAGATCTCATCCTGTATTCTGTGTGTGATTAAACATCTTAGTTTTAACATGACTCCTAGATGAAGCAACAAATCTCAGAAACATCACAGACTTCATTCAATTTCATTTACACTTTCCTGTGAGCAGACATAATACACATCTATAATGAAAAACAGAACATGTGGAGGATAAACTATAAGTGACTTATATCAAGAGATTCCTTAAGAATGACAGTAATGTATCTCAGGTCTCTTAAAGCTTCAGGTTATACTGAGATGTCTTACCTTATGTGGCTTGCACAAGTCTCCTTGTGTCTGACAGCTAGAGAATGTTTCTCCTGCTAAACGTCTTATTCCTTTCTACACACCTGCTTCTTTCTGATTGGCTGACCTCTTAAATGGACCCGTATCAAGACAATGCGTCTAAGTCCTCTAATCTTGCTGATGAAAATGAGATGGTTACAGAAGATAAAAGCTTTCCTCACATTCAGTTCTCTGCTTCAGTGCAGCAACTCCACACAAATACACCTTTTACAACTAAACACCCGAGTTTATTCAAATCTGATCCATGAGAAAGACAAATATTCTCCTCTGAAACTTGGCAAATAAACTATATTATTGGGTAATAAACTATATTGGTGTATCCAGGCCAATGCTAATAGTTTAATACTAATTAAAACATTTGTCAATTAAAGGCAATAAATAAATAAGTAAATAAACAAGCAGCCTTTCTTTTTATACATGAAATCGACACAGGGCATTGAAACAACAGTGAGATCAATGATTATATGCATCCATTTGAGTCTAATGCTAAAAAAGATGACAGCTAATTGTCACTAAGAAACATCACTTGCCCATCTGGATTCTGATCCCCAAACAAAAAGATTTGTGTCTAAAATGTTTGTAACATGTTGAATATTCTTAATATTCAATGCCAGAGTTAGACAGCCCTCTGGAGTCACAGCAGAACTGAATGTAGTATATAGCTCCTTATTATGTGCGCTAAAGTCTCTCAAACGCTTGAACCAGTCAGCTGACTGCAGGACAAACAGGGAACTGTAAGAAACTGCCTTACGTTGCCACAGGCTCTGTGTTTCTAACTCTCTCTGAGACACTTGCAGTGGTACAATCGTTCTCACATAGCGCTAGGAGAACCTCAGGAAGGTTCTGGTTCACAAATGCTTTAACACACAGTAAAATACCTCTAATGAAACAGAATTTGACAACACACCTCCCCTGACCTCTGAGTTTATTCCAGCAACATAATTCCTTCAATCGCTGGCAGATGATGTGGATTATTAACAGCATTAACACGAGAAACATAAAATACATATCGCTAAATCTGGATCACAGGAAAGGCAGTAACCAGCACTATCACTATCCAAGCCTGTAATCCTAAAAGCTAAAATCCACATTCGGTAAATCTGTAATCCGTCTCAGCCTCACTCATGGAAAAACAGCTGTCCAGAGCCGGGTTTGCAGTCTAAGAATACAGGCTCTGCACAAAGAGCTCGCAACTTTAACCTTCTGTACTTATTTAAATAGTTTCTGCTCTTCTGAAAAACGGCAACATGCAAATTAGGCAAAATGCTTGTTCGAGTGTTTGGAGGGCATTAAACACAGTCACTTTGTAGTTCAAACGGATCTGAACAATTGCATAACACATGGGTGTAAACATGAAAATAAAAAGGTTATTCAGAAACGCCATTATCTGTATAGAAATCAATTCTGGCATCACAACCCTCCACTTATCAGCTTGTGAGAACCAACAGAGGGAAAAACAGATGTCTTGAGTTACTCAAACAACCCACAATTACAGAACAGAATCAATGGTTTATCTGTGCACAGGCACTGACAACAATACACATCATATTTACAACATTAAAGAGCATTTGTAGATTACAGTGAAAACTGTTTTAGTTCTAATAAATAATCTACATTATTAGCAATGAACAATGAATCAGTTATTATAACAACGCTAAATTGTGTATAATGAATGTACACATATGGGTATATACTGCCGACAATACTGTAATCATTACAAACAAAATTCCGACAAAAATTTAATCTCAAAGATTACGTCCTAATATGCTCCAAACATTCGTCGACATTTATATGATTATTTTCCTCAAAGCTGCACAAATGACAGGCGTGCGCCTACACCCCCTGAATGCTCCATTAAACCGTTTTTAAACATTTATTTTCAAATGCATCCAATGTTGCACGGTAACATTCAGCAGGACTCGTGTCGAAATGCTTTCGCGATGTTTGGATCTGCGTGTCGTTTCAGCGGGTGAAATCGATGGCATGCTGATATGGGCGCAGAGAGGGAGGCTGCACGAACGCCATCTTGTTTGCAGGCGCTTCTTGGGCCCCACATCGAAGAATACATTGATTTCGTTTATTTATTCATGAACGGTGTTCCTTTATCTAATTGCCAGCGAAGAGACAGGAAAGGATAGAGGAAAAAAAAGAGGCAGTGTGGAGGGGCTCAACATATTTATCCCATAGCCTATATTTCCCCTACCCATCCCTTAACAGTGACCTCAATACCGAGCCGCTCTCCCGTTCTTAAAATATACCAGCAGCGATAATAAAGGCCATCAAGCTCCATTCATTCCGCGTATCTGAAGAGCCGCTGCGCTTTTGCTGCATTGCCGTGATAAATGTTGGTCGGATCGCAGCGGAACACACATTGAACGTCTTTATCGTCGGCAAAAAGCCGTTTTGGGAGGATCGCAGTCGAGCATCACTGAGCTGTCGGGAGGCAGCGCACCTGAACAGCCAAGCCTTTTAAACAGAGACATCCACAGCAAAAGAAATCCAATTACCTGCTTTTAAAGCGCAGTTAAAGGCAGCGGTGCACGCTTAATTCAATGGAGAATTAACAATCCGAGCTAACAACAAGGCTCAGTCGATTAAACGCATACTGTATTTCACTGTACGTGATGAATAAAATCGTGCGTTTCATAACTAAAACCGCGACAAAATAATCTTCTATTACACATCCAACCAGATGGTGTAGACTGTAATCCACAACCATCCCCAATGGATTTTGTCCGACTGCTCGCTAAACATCTATTTGCTAGGAAAACAAATAAATGACTAATCCTTATTTACCGATTGCAACTCGATCAATATTCACATCCAGCGCACGATATTGCGTTAACCAGAGTTTTGAGATTAAGAAAATTCCTCGATTGTGTGGACCAGAGAGAGGAAGGCCTAGCTGGGCTGCAAAGCCAGGCGATGAATCGAGTATTTAACCAGACTAGATGCAGAAGCTTCGGTAATTAGCCAGTTAGCTTCAGTCAACAAACCTATCACCACTTTACCGTCAAAACCCGTATAAAGCACCTAAAATGCATCTTAAGATTGGACGTTTGAGAAACACGTCGTACAAACGACTCATCTGTCTAGTTTCAGAGATAATGCCGATTTTTAACGCTAGCTAGTTGACTCGAATATACGGCCTTAACCGATGTCGATCGACTTGAATCATTGCACGTCACGATTTGACGAGCGATTAAATGCACGGAAATCTTACACGTAAGAAACCGAGCGAGTTATAACCGTAAATAACGGCTTTACCGTACAGTATTTCACGCATTTGCCTGCCATTGTTGTGTATGTAAATCGCACGGCTAGCCGCTACCTGCGCCTCACCCCACCCCCCCCATTTTCTACAACGACCAACATTTTACGCAACAAATCCCCTTTTTTAACCCAACAAGCAGATTTGTTTATTTTCAACATCACATCGTCTCACATACCTGTTCTCTGTCGTAGATGCTCGTCGTTTATATGTCATTGACCGAAAAAAGCGACGGTGTGGCTGTCAAATCCACGCATCAACGAACAAGACGAGCTAGCTCGCGAACCCGCGGCGGTACAGCTCTCAAACGAGTCCACTTTATCACGCGAAACTCGGGAAATCAGCCCGGTGGAGAGCGGAGAGAGACGGATAGCTCAGCTGCGAAGCAAAACGGCAATCACGGGGGTCCGAAAGGAGACTTTGGTGAACGTATAAGTCCGTCGGTGGCCGCTTCCCGTTGGCTTCCTTGAAGGAGCGCTTCTCATCCGGCCATCAGACGGGGAGATGGGCGCGGTAACCCTGCAGTCAGCCCCGGGAAACCCCGCGCGCTCTGACGCAGCGCCGCAATCCGGCGACTCGCACGCGCGTTTCAAACACATTAAAACACTGTTTTTTAATACATGAACAATGTTTAGAAACACTGAGATTTATTATAAGATGTTGCTGATGCATATTTTCGCCAAAATGCAACAAACAGGGCATTAAGTCTTTTCCATAAGTATGGACAAGTTTGGTATTGCAACTACCCAGTTAACCATTTTAGGTTGTAAGAACGTTTCCCTAACGTTTCCATTGAAGAACAGAAACATTTAAAACGCTATTTTGAAAGTTCTAGGAACGTTCAAAACGTCCAGATGTTGTATTAACGTTATTGCTCGGTTATATGAAGGTTATTTTAACATATTCTACATCCTGTAACGTTCATAAAACGTTACACTAACTACTTATGAGTAGCGTTTTTGATACACGATATTTCAGTATAAAACGTTCTACGGATGTTACTGCCAAACCTTTTTGATGACTTTGAGAGAACTTTGAGAGAATGTTTGCCTACGTTCTGTAAATGTTTGCCATTAGTTGGGTGGTACTGCATAACAAAAGTCTACGTCTTGCCAATAAGTACAACTAAGCAGTTTTATTCTTCATAAATCTAAGAATAAAAGGTCTTGATAAATACAGAAAAGACAAAGACAATAAAAGCTTTCAGTCATTATGGACTAGTATGAATTATTAAAATAAATGTCATTATAGAAAAGACTAGTACAGTGTTATAACAACATAAGAGAAATATAGTATAAAATCAAAGGTCTATATAATGTTGTGTATTTATTGATGAAAACATTTTAATTGGACACTATACAGCAAATCCATTGTGTAATGTCTTTGTGTTTTTCACCTCTCCTCTCCCTGTACACTTGTTTTTCATTTCAATCTATTCACAGTGGAGAATATTCCCTGCAGATGTTATATGACTATACCAAAGCTGGTGTGAATTCAAAACAGAACTAGTTAGTGGTGAGTCCTTATTCGGCCTGTTGACTACTACTGTATGGTACACATGGGATCAAGCAACACCTGCTGAATGGGACACACCCAGCCTATCACAAGCCCGTCTGATGGTTTGGGACCTGAGATCTCTCCCAAACAAACAGCAGAGACAGTACATGGGTAATTAACTTTCATCCTAACACTGGGGTTTTAACAGGCTAGTCTACTAGAACAGGTAGTTAGTGTTTGTTTCAATAGAACAATACTAGTTGGTGTTTTTTAACATGTTACTCTTAAATAGTTTTGATCACATTATGAATAGTAAGTTAACAATCAAGGGACGGGGTAATTGCTCCTCATGTGGTCAGTAGATGATCTTCTGTTATCCTTACAAGGAATATCAAAGTGCCAAAATCTCAGGAGGTGATTTCCAAAATAACAGCCCATGGAAAATTTCACTATACTGTACACTCTGTCACCATACTGTACACTCTGCCACCATACTGTACACTCTGTCACTATACTGTACACTCTGCCACCATACTGTACACTCTGTCACTATACTGTACACTCTGTCACCATACTGTACACTCTGCCACCATACTGTACACTCTGTCACTATACTGTACACTCTGCCACCATACTGTACACTCTGTCACCATACTGTACACTCTGTGACTATACTGTACACTCTGTGACTATACTGTACACTCTGTCCGGCACAAGACTACAGTGTAGCTGCAGAACTCTTTAGAGCTGGTCTAGACCAACATGGTGAGTTTGTGTTGTGTTTATTTTTTACTTTGAAGTATTTGTGTGGTCTTAATGGTGATTCTAATTTGATTATTGGATTAGAGAGAGAGAGAGAGAGAGAGAGAGAGGAAGTTCTAAAAAACTTTTGGAGTTTCTGGATTCATTCTTTTGTTTATGATTGTTTTATATACGGTTCCTAGGGGAACAAACTGACCCCAGAACAGATCGCAGAGTACAAGAGTGTATTTGAGATGTTTGATGAGGAGGGAAATGGAGATGTTAAGACTCAGGAGAGACTGATGAGTTTAATGGGAATCAACCAGAGCTGATGCAAATGAAGCTACAGATTTATCAACACACACAAACGACATCTGCAACAACAAACAACTGCTTGTTTGTTCCTTCCAAACGAACAATAAGCATCTTAAGGGCAGAATGTCTCTTGATAGCGATCATTAAGTCATGTCTTCTAAAATTTATATTCATATATCTTCTGTGGGAGGCCCAGGACCATAAAATGTTCGTCCAATCATTGCGCTCGGTCCGAAGGCAATGACAGGATGTCCTGCTTGCCTGTCAGACTGTGTATTTGCATACCTCTGCACACTATTGAGGAGGTGTGGTATTGGAGAGCGCTCTGAACGGGGCCGGAATCTTATGCTTTTAAAGCTTTAAATCTTGTTTTTGCTAGTGTCTCTAAAAATTGTCTACCCTACCTTTAAGGGTTACTGTGTATAATGTTGGTCTAAGAGGCCGCAGTATTGCTATCTGATAGCAGTCAAACATGGGCAAGTTGTACAGTTTTTATTCTTCGCCATGTAACTACGACATTATAATTACTCTCTAACCTCCCCTTAACATGCTAGACAGTTAATTTGAGGGCTGTTTGCCCTGTGGTTCATAAACAGACAAATAAGAGCATTAAAAAAGGATGCGCAATGCCGCATTGTAGCCACCAGGTGACAGCGTTGGACAGACTAATATTTTGTATCTATAATAGCGTAAATCTCACGCCATCTGCAGATTAAATAAAATAAACATGACAGCGGTGTTTTAATGACAGTTACATTAGGCAACGAATGTGCTTTAGTCTTAAACCCATTTTCTGAATTACATCATTCATAATCCGTCAATCTGTTGTATTAATTTTAGGCAAGGATTAATTTTAAACAAGGATTATTTTTGCCCCACATTTAGCGGCTGTATGGCGCTTAGCACACCTAGCACATCAGTTATAATGCTGCTTATTAATGTTTGTTTTAATTAATAAAATGTTACTTTGACGGGTAAAGGCACCTTTAACTGTGAACGTTTTCTGGGTTTAATGGCTTTATACCTAAGAGGACCAAAAACCAAGATGCAGAACTGCGCGCGGCCTTCAGAATTTCCAAAAATGGGGGCAAGGGTTATATTGACTGGAATACACTCAAGTACAGTGAACTGGCTCGTACAGTACAGTTACTGCCTGAACAAAATACATCTGGGTCTTGAGTACTGTACAAAACAGAGAAAAGGGTTCTTCAAAATGCCATAGAACCATTTTTGGTTGTATGGTTCCATGAAGAACCATTTAAATCTATAGAACCTTTCTAGAACATTAACCTATTCTCATAAATATAAATTATAACTCATAAATTAAATGAAATTAAAATTAGTGTCTTGTTAGTGTAATGTTTTAATGAACTAGCATAAGTTCTACATGACATCTGTATTCTGTTGATACATGAAGCATAAACAGACGTGTTATTTGTCATGTCTGTTTGCGTGTTGTACAGGCTGATGAATGCAGGTGAACCTCTGTATGAGGAAGAGGCCGAGCAGATGATGAAGAGGCTGATAAATATGGTGAGGGCACAATCGATTATGAAGGTACAAAAACAAACATTTATAAATCACTTTCTGTAATATTTTAACAGTTTTCCTTTGATTCTGTTTTAAAGTTTGACACACATTTTTGTAAAATATTGTGATATCCACCCTTCATCATTTAGAATGAAATGAATAACTGTTTTTCAGAATTTGTGGCCATGATGACTGGAGATTCATTTAAAATGAACTAATGAAGACTGTCTGGAATGATCAGTAACATTGATCAAGAACATTTTTTAGCACACAGATCTTTCTAAAGACATCGTTTGTGTCTCACTTTTTCTCCTTATAATAAATGATGAATTATTATTATAATAATTATAATAATAATAAATGATAGCAAATTTTGTTGTTGTTGTTATTCTTTAAAATAAACATTTTTCGACAACTTTGAGACCTTTAAGAGAACGTCAGCTAACGTTCCTAGAACGTTCCCTATTAGCTGGGTACATTTTATGACTCACAGAACAACAGTCAAATAGTGACTATTTGTGAAATGAAAAACAGAAGTGCAGTTGACCAGTTCAGTCACTAGAGGTCGCCAAACGCACCTTCTGCTTGCATGTGGGAGCAGCGCAGCGTTTGAGCCGCAGACAGAGCGCCGTTCCGGGCAGACACATGAAGCATAGATGAGAAATAGCAAGCGGATCATTTTTAAAAGTCAGTAACAAAAATCACAATGAACATGTGTGACCCTCATCCTGTACCGAGTTGATCTGGTAGAAGAATAATCACTACACAACGCACTGAAGTGGAAAATATGAACATTATTTAATAACTGATTCTCTGTAATAAACAATTTGAAAATATTTTACAAGGAGTCACAGACACAATATTTTACAAACTTTCTCTTTTTACTTTTTTGTCGTCTGTACAAAAACATGAAGCCACATGGACCCGAGAGCAGACACAGAGCCCACCGACAGCCACCAAACAGACCACCAAACAAACACTCGTCATGACATCAGACCTCATGAGTATTATCAGCAGTATTTCTATTTTCATTTTTAATACACGTTGAATCACGCGTGGTAAATTTCTCCTTTGTATGTATTTTGTAATAAATATTTTTGCACACATTTGTCACGGATCACCAGACTAAAGACTACGTCATCACATAAACACGTCTCGCTGACTGGGGGGGGGGGGGCAATGGGAGGGTATACATGTAAGGCCCCTCCCACTGGGTGGGGCATGCCCCTCCCCATGTGCAAGCCGCTTCCTCTTTTAGCTTTTCTTTTTGAATACTATTATTTTTTTCTCTTATTTTTTTGGCAAAAGCAAATCTTTCAGAGCACTTACAAACAAAGACGTTTGTTTTTCCACAGTGAACTTTGAATGGTGACACAAGACAGACACACTCATAATCGTTTGAATCAGCAGTGTCTTGCCAAAATATGTTTCGCTTATCTGGGCAGTCCTGTGCCCCTTTACATGGACAATGCAGTGTTAAGACAATTACAAACTTTCCTTAAAAGATCAAATTAAACACAAAAGTATGGCAAACTCAACAGAACAGAAAAAACAAGGCATTTTTCTGTCCTTTAGATTTCTTTGTCCTCATATGACAAAATTATTTCCATAATCAGGCCGAGAAAGAGGTACACAATAGTCGACTGTCAGGTTTCAACATTACAGAAACAGTTCACTCAGAAATGAAAATTCGGTCATCATGTTTTCACCTTCATTCAAAACAATGTGATAAACGCTGTGTGATAAACAGGCAGTTGATGGCATCAAATCTCATTTCTGCTTCTGAATATGAGCATCTGTTGCATTACTATCAGTTATGAGATATGCAAGAAGCAACGAGCAAGATATTAGACGAATAGCTATTAAAATTTGTCCCTCACAAAGCTGTTGATTAGCTTCAGAACACCAGCAGTATATCGCATTCAATACTGTATTTACTGTATATATACTGATATATGTATCAGTATATACACAAAATTCTGTACTGTACATTACTATAATGAAGCGTTATTTGTTTAGTCTTTTTTGAGCTGAACTGTATAGAAATATCAAATTGAATCAAATTGAAATATCAAATAGAATAATGACGAATGAATTTCCATGAATGGAAACTCTTTAATATCTCACACACTGACACTTCAATTCTTATCATTAAAAGATAAAAACAGTCTTCGTTTTTTATTCCTTTTTTTGCCCACATTACCACATACAACCTTGAACATAAATGTTAGGACAGGAAGTGACTGTGGGAGTTTATAGGTCTTAATGGGGGTTTATGGAGGGAACAATGCATGTAGACTGGTTTGGAAATCTGTTGCTTATGAACAGGAATCATATGTGATAGTGTGAGATGCAGTTTGCATGTTTGTGATATATACAGTCCACTGAATTATAAATCCACTCTTTAGCTCAGCATTTAGTGTCCACCAAACTGTCTTTATAACAAATTCTTCAGAAAGCTAATGATAAACAAGTGTGGCAGGTAACAGTGCTGTAAGAATGTGTCCACTAGCATCAGTGTAAACAGACATGCAGCATTCACCTCTCATGTTTATAAAACACATGACATCATCAAAACTGTGATTTAAAGAGACAGTACACCAAAATGAAAATTCTGTCATTTACATTCCCTCATGTGATTCCAAACAAAAGGAAACGCGAATGTTTTGAAGTTACTCTAATTAAAATGACAAAAAGTTCCATGAAAATATGAAACGCAGTTCATACTACATTCATGAACTCCTCACTATATTCCAGGTCTTTGTGTTTAGGATAACTCTGTGTCAGGAACAGACTGTTGTTTTATGAGTTATTTGTGGTAACTTAATCTATCTACTATCTTTTCTATCTACACATCTTTTCTCCTCACTTTAGCTTATTTAAACTGAAAATCTATGTTTGAATATTCATGTCATATTCATACGCCATATTTGAGATTTGAAGAGAAGCAGATTGTCAGCAAATAACGTCTTAACAGTTTTACGATTCTTTTAAGTCCTTTCTGGAACCCAAAAGCAAACAGTCACAGTATGATTTATATGGAACAGAGCAGCTCAGGCAGAATTTGCGATGACATGACAGTAAGTAAAAGACACTGAATTCATTTTGAGTTATTTCTTTAAGAAGACATGAGCAGAATGTTTCAAACATTGAATAGCATCCTTCAAAATCTCACAGACGAATAAAACACGTTTTAACAGACGTCCTCACGACAAACAGAAACAAATCTTTCCTTTGACACGTCAGTGAAAACTAGAAACTCTGAATCACTCATTCAACACCACAGACAAATATTGCTCATTACAGCAGGACATTGTGTGTGTTGACATACTTCATAACAGCAAACACTGATTTATTTCCTCAACCATTACTAACCCTGTAAACACACATACAGCAGACAAACTGTACAAAACCATAAAGAAACTTCCATATTTGTGTAAGAAACTTTATCATCTGAGCACCCCTGTTATGATGCTGGAGCTTAACTGAGGTTATATAAAGCTGTTAGTTTTAGCAACTCTTAATGGCTAGTTAACCAAGACTCACAAGCAATTTAACAATCCAGAAAATTCTGCCCACAACTAGCAATATAAAGGTGAGATTAAAACCAGACAGAAGTCATAAGAGAAGCTCCTCCAGTTCTTCAGAAAACATCTGTATGCTGCTGCTTCGAAGAACCCGGAACCCAAACTGCAGATCTGAGGAACCACTAATGAATCTCCAAAGAACCACACAGCCAGTGTAACTGCACAGTGAACTGTCCTCAGTAAGATGGTTCTGAAGACAATACCTTAAGGCAGTGAAGGATGGGAGTGTTTCACTAAGATGATTCCCACTTAAGAATGGAAATGTTTCTAGTTCTATAATCATTCAAAAGGCCCCAAAATGCTGCAGCCCTACAGAGCACTGGAGGCACTGGCTGTGTTCCAATAGCACAATACCATACTACTCATACTATTTCTGATGTATGCAGTATGCACTGTATATTGTGTGCAAATCTGAATGGAAACGTCATGGAATTACTTTTGACATTTGCCAAAATGTACATTATACAACAGAAGCACACTGCACATAATCACATATCCCACAATGCATTGCGCTTGACCTTTCGATTCCTAATGAATGAATTGGATTTTTAACATCTCTTTCTTTCTTCATGACTTGATTGGACTGTTTAATAAACGTCATGGAAAATACGGTATGTTACCGTGCACAGCCTTTATCAGCGATCAGAAGAGTCATGAAACCGCTTTTACTGCCAGTTTACAGAAATTCACCCTGTAATTATAGAGCAGCTCTTTCCAAACCAAATGTGCATCAAGGCACAACTGCAAGAGAAAAAAATGCAAGCCAATGCACATTAAAAAACGAAAAAGTGAATAATTGTAATAATTTTAGTCATTTTTAGAACGTAACAATGCACTAAAAATATGTTCCTAAGTACAGTAGGTTTGGGTCTTCTGTATATAATATATAAAGTGTGTGTGTGTGTATATATACACACACACATAATTACAAATTCAACACAAATGATGGTGTAAAATAATCGTGTAAGAGAAGTGCTCGCTTAAATGCAACATATGAAAGACATTCGGAAGTGATGAAAAACTGCATGTATAGAATAACAGAGAACACACACAGACATTGTCTACAGACCACATTTCAATCCATCAGTTATCTGTCTATCTGCACATCCCGTCCTGACTAACAGAACAGCTGAGCCAATAATACATCATGACAACACACACTCGCCCTCATGTCTTACTCTGTGTTGTCATGCTTTTCAGAGAGCACAAACTCCTTGAAAAAACGTCACGCATGTCAAACGGCAGCAGGCAGATCTGAAATCAGTGCAGAAATTAACTTTTGTTTTTTGGGTTAACTATTCATTTACAAATTAAACATCCCATATTAGTGGCAGATATAATTACTGAGGCATTAATAATTCATTTGACTTGTGGTAAGTGGTTGACAAGACAAAAAATAAACTCTATTTTTAACGGGGCATAAAATAAAATAGTATATATACTGTATATGAAGCCCTTATGAAAGAAATAAGTTACAACCTTTTATCTCAGTATGAGTTTTGTCATTCATACTTGAGCCGTTTTGCTTTTCTTTACCTCCTAATTTGGCAAAAAAAATGTGACCACACGACAAGTGTCATTTTGGCAAGTAAATATAGTGCATAAATAAAAGATCATTTAATGAATAACATCTATCATCTTCCCTCTCATTAAATGGAGGTATGTTTTTAATACGCTGATCTTTTTTGTTAATTTCTTATTTTCTTGTTACCAGAAGCATCAGTTCTGTAGACCCGCATCTACACGACGCAGGTTACGGTGCGCAGTGACTATGACGATATTGATAAGCATGACCTTTCCTCCTTAGAGGCGGAGTCAAATGCCACCGCGGGGGCGGGACTTTTGCAAGGGAACAGTCGGTGTCATTTTCCGTTGGTTCTAGATGGCCGTCGTTTCCCATCACTAACTTTGTTTAGCCTTCTGTTTCATAAAGACACTTTTAGCTCCTCCCACAAATGCTCTTGATTGGCAGGAGACAACAAAGTTCTGCAACGGTCACTAAGCAACAACCTGTGAAGCTAAGTGGATGAAGCAGTACGACTGGGCTTCCATATAAGGGCAGGAGGAAGTCCCTTTATATTATCTATGACTAGAGCAACAAGGAGATAAAGGAGGAATGTGGAATTAAGGAGACGAGGAGGAGGGGAAGGAGGAGATGAGGATGAAGTTAAACAGAGGGGCGGGCCGTAACAGAAAGGAGGAGGAGCTGGAGAAGGAGTAACGTGAGGAGAGAAGGTCGGAACGAGTGGCCCCGCCCACAGTCTGATGTGTTTTCCTGAAACAGAGACAGAAATATGTGTTCAAACTCTGTGTGCGAGTCGCGTGCGAGTCAAATCTTTATTAAATGCACTAATTCACGTGTGCCTGTACGCACTTTTTCATTGTAATCGAAACATGTCGTCGGCCCTTTTCGGTAGCGAGCGGGGGCCATCATTTCACAGGTGTCTGTTTCCTTGTCTGAACAATTCAGAGAATTAAGGAACATGTCTGTAACACACGTAAATAGTGTCAGAAGTCAATGCAGTGTTAATAAAAATGAGGTTCAGACGGTTGTCAAGGATACACTCTGTCTCCACCTGAGACAGTTTCTCCATCTGACAGGAGCTGCAGGAGAGGCGCTCAGCAACCACAAACAGCAGGTTAGTGTTGTTTATCCTCTTAGCATGAATTAACCTGTAAATCACACACAGTGTTACTGTAAAACACATCAGAGGACAACACACAGACAACAGACATGTAAGGAACTTTATGCAAATGAGATGTGTGAGGCTACATGTGGCAGTCAATTGCTTTGAGATAAATGTCTGACAACTTGCTTGCTTTCATTGCTAACTAAACTGTGGCTATGTAAATAAACATGTTTACTGTATACTGTGGCATTCAAGAACAAGGTTTGAATTTTCTGAACCGTAATCATGCATATGTGATGACTTCACTGAATGTGTATTAAAATCAATCAGAGATCAACCTGCAGGCCATCACACTCACTGTACATCACACACACACACACACACACTCACTGTACATCACACACACACACACACACACACACACACACACACACACACACACACACACACACACACACACTCTGATGTTACAGTGTGATGTTACAGTGTGATGTTTGTCACCTGGAGCAGTTATCACAGTCTTGCAGGATGTTGTAGGAACTGCTGATGTTACTGAAGTAAAACTGTGTCTGTACTGTAACACAGCTGGTCGCTTTATGATCCATTCCCTCAGCATCTACATCATCTACACACACACACATTAGATACAAGTTCATTTCTTTAGATTCACCTAAACAATAACCTGTAACGTACACACACACACACACACACACACACACCTGTCATGAACCAGCTGTGAGTTGCAAATCCATACAGCATCTGCTGAAGCAGAGACCTACAGAAACACACACACATATAAACTCAAGATAACTCGTGTGTATAATGCAGCACTTCTGTTGATCATGTTTATTATTAAATTGTGAAGCTCTAATATAATTTTGATTTCTGAGATGAATGATGTTGCGACAGAGCGGACACGTGTGTGTGTGTGTGTGTGTGTGTGAAACTCACCAGGCAGCTGCTGATGTCCACCAGGCAACATTTAAAACATCAGCAACAGTGGGCTGAACAAAACAAACCACCACAATATAACACACATCAGCTGACTGTAACCTGACACTGAATTATACCACAGTTCATTCATCCAAAATCATCCACCGATAAACACTCAATCATCATTCATTCACTGATAATCATCCATCTGTCAGTAATCACCCACTCAGACTCTCTCTCACCACAAAAACTCCTCGTGGGGCGGCCCCAGTGTTGCTGTTGGGCACGGGGTCACACACTGACTGGTAGTCATAGGACTGCTTGCGCTTGTACAGCGAGTTATTGTAGAGAGCGTAGAAGAGGGCGGAGTCAATCTCGCTGAAGAACATCCCAATCTACAGAAGAAGAGAAACAGAGAGAACAGGGCTGAAAAACAGCTGCAAACAGAGTGTGTTTCCATGCTTGTTATTATCCCTGCATCCCTCTAACCTTATTCCAGTGGTCCTTCTGATTGGACATGATGAGGAAGCCCCCATCGTCTATAAGATAACACAACAAGTCCTGCAAAAACGACAGACAGCTCCAAATAAACACACTAATAACACACTAATAACACACTAATAACACACTAATAACACACCAATAACAGAGAAATTAAAACTATAACAAGCTTACAGGGAACGTTCTCAGAACATTGGCTAACGTTCCCCAAAGGTTCTTTCCCCCAAAAGTTATCAAAAGATGTTCTTGCAGTACAATACAACATTTAAAACTGGATGTTTTGAACATTCCTAGAACATTTAAAAAACATTTTTAATGTTTTTGTAACAATAGAAATTTGGGAAACATTCTTACAACCTAAAATTGTATTATCTGATCTGTAGTTATCAGTATTGTCTGATCTGTAGTTATCAGTATTATCTGATCTGTAGTTATCAGTATTATCTGATCTGTAGTTATCAGTATTGTCTGATCTGTAGTTATCAGTATCGTCTGATCTGTAGTTATCAGTATCGTCTGATCTGTAGTTATCAGTATCGTCTGATCTGTAGTTATCAGTATGATCTGATCTGTAGTTATCAGTATCGTCTGATCTGTAGTTATCAGTATTGTCTGATCTGTAGTTATCAGTATTATCTGATCTGTAGTTATCAATATTGTCTGATCTGTAGTTATCAGTATGATCTGAACTGTAGTTATCAGTATGATCTGAAGTTATCAGTATCGTCTGATCTGTAGTTATCAGTATCGTCTGATCTGTAGTTATCAGTATCGTCTGATCTGTAGTTATCAGTATTATCTGATCTGTAGTTATCAGTATCGTCTGATCTGTAGTTATCGATATTATCTGATCTGTAGTTATCAGTAGATCTTACATCACTGTTGGCTTCACAATCCATCTCACAGCCACTGGTGTGTCCACACTGCAGAAGAGAAACAACACAGTGTTTATAAGTGTGCCAGTGTCTTTGTGTGTGTGTGTGTGTGTGTTTTACCGTTTGAGTGCTCTGACGTTTGCTGTCTGTGTGGTTGCTCGCCAGGATCTTAAATTTGTCCGTCCACGCCTCCAGGTCAAGCTTCACTCCAACAACTAACACACAGAGGAGAAGGTGTTCCATTAAAACTTGATTTTAACACATTTCCATAAGAGACAACCCAGCGAACAATTTTAGGTTGTAAGAACAAACATTTCCATTAAGTAACAAACATTTAGGTAATAAAAATGTTATGTTGAAAGCTCTAGGATTGTTGAAAATGTTTGTATGTTTTTTTAATATAATTGTTTGGTTCTAAGAATGATATTCACATTTATTTAATCTGTAATGTTCTAAAATTGATGTTTTGAAATTGTTCCACTAACATATCTAATATATGTGTTTTTATGTGTATTAGAGTCTCTTGTACAGTGTATGTAAAGTGTTTCTCTACCTGCTGGTTTGAGGTTTCGTGATCCGATGGTAATATCCACTGCTGTGCTGACCAGAATTCCGATTGTGTCATTTTCCGGATTCATCATGTCGTCATTGGCTGGAGAAGCAACAAAAGGCACCTTTTAAAAACAGACATCATCTAATAATGATTTTACTGGAGCTGTGATAACACACTGACCCGTGCGGTGAGGAGCTCTGAATATATAACCCTTGTTGTCCAGACTGCGACGATAATAACTGGCGTTAAACGGCTCTGAATCTTCTTCCCACATCTCAGCAGCTCTGATGTGCATAAACACACACGCACGCACGCACACGCACGCACGCACACGCACGCACGCACACACACGCACGCGCACACACACACACTTTATTTTGGAGGCCCTTGAGAACATGGTAACCAAAGCAGAAATGGATGTAAACTTACTTATTTGGGAAAACTCGAGTGATGCCTCCGTCTGTGGCCGCGAAGACAGCCAAAAAGCCATACCTACACACACACACACACACACACACACGCAATCTTCCATTAGCTCTGCAGGTGAATTGTTTTCCCTTTTCTAACACCATACCATCATCTGTGGCTATGTTCATGGCAGGAACCAGGTTAAGCTTTTCAAAAAGTAAACTAAAGATATTAAAAACGTATTTTTAAAACTATAATTGGCTACTACACAGATACAATTGGATTTTTATGTGAATTTGATGATAATGCACAACAAATGTTTGTGCAGTGAATGCAACCAAACAATGGTGAGAAAATGTGAAGATTTGGTCTATTCTGTCATACGTGTTGAGATCTTTTGACTTCCACACTTTATCCACCAGCTGTCTGATGATGCCCGTGTCCAGGATCAGATTGTGCAGCAGGAAATTGTCACCTGTGAGGTAACACAACAGTAACACATGCTGTTGAGTTACAGGAGAGATCAAAGGTCAGAGGAAGTGATGTCATGAAGTAGTGAGTGTAAGACTCACATTGTTTGGAGTCGGGCGTGACCTTCTCCATGAGGGCGATGAAGTTGAGCAGGAACTCAGTGTTGTTGCTGGAGAGCTCCAGATCTTTGCAGTATTCCCTAAAGCAAACATGCATTACTTCACTGACAGTATACACGTGTCATTCATAACAAATCTTACAGTGTGATAAAATTAGCTTACACAAACCACGGGGAATTAATATACAGTGCTAGGCTTTACACATTTATTCATGTACATATTGCAAAAACACACAGAAAACATCACAAACACATACAGAAACCATAATATGCATTAAAGAAATGTTTCAGATTTGATACAAGTTAAGCTCTACTGACAGCATGACATGAAATGATGCCGTTAATCCCAAGAAAATGACTTTACATTTACACGTATGCGTTTAGCAGACGCTTTAATCCAAAGCGTCTTACAGTTCATTCAAGTTACACATTTTGTCAGTGCATGCGCTCCTTGGGAATCGAACCCACAACCTTTGCTGTGCTAGCGCAATGCTCTATCAACTGAACTACAGGAGCTTTTGTTTGCGTGACTCACAGACAAACAAAAACCTGATTATCATGATGCACTAATAACAGACGTCTGAATGTATGAAAACTAGAAGCACAAAACTATTATTTTACAAGAAATTGTTTTTATTAAAATGTATTACAAAAGAATATTTTCATTACACTGAATGTATCGTAAAATATTTACTAAGGTGTTTGTTATATTTTTCTAATGTAATTGTCTAATGATATACACAAACATATCAGAAAGAGCGTGTTTACATTAAGAAACCCCAGCCACTACTAATATGGATTTACATATTACATTAATAAAAAAGGATTTACAGCTGCATTTTTGCTCCATAAGTTTTTCTTTGTTTTTATAAAAGAGTGGAAAATATTTTCTGTGGTAATCAACAGCATCCACAGAGCTTAACTTGTTTTGAATCCAGAACATTGTGTAAAAATCCAACAACACACACGCAGAAAGATGATCATAGATCGCATGAACATCTGCTAATCTGACATGCACATCACAGCTGACCTTTCACCTCAACACTGATGACACACGAGAAGAGAGGAGTGGCATGCAAACACAGGTAAAGAGAAGAGGCTGAGAGCTGCAGCCGTGAGATGATGAGGTGCCAGAAAACACATGAAGAATCTACTGAAGGTCACAGAAGACACACTGATCCATGAGAGCAGAAGAGAAAGAACTAAACACTAAAACACTAACACACAGAAAACAGCATCACTCAGAGACTCACAGCAGCTCAATGATCTGTATTTCAGTACAAAACTAAAATAGTTCTTTAGTAAAGAAAGACAATAATATACGAGACAATGTTTGATGTACTGTTAAAGAAGCAGAGCTTAAAAATGTATGTGACTTCTCAGCTCACTGTTTTAGGCTGTACGACGATCTTGCTTAACAATCTTGTGGTTTTATCGGTTCAGTTAACCCTTTATTTATAAACATACTATAAGTCTAGTATGCCTAATTAGTTTTATATACATCCCACACATATTATTTGCAATAATACCATTAACATGTCCGACAGTGTTTTATTATTATTCTTTGTTTCTCTATGTAAAGCTGTTTTTAAGCAATGTAACATTGTAAAAAGCGCTATTGAAATAAAATTGAATTGAATGCTTTTATTAAGTGACACAAACATTAAAAATTGTATTTTGAAATTTCTGGGAACATTTCAAAATGTCCATTTTTTTACATTAACATTATTGCTTGGTTATAAAAACATTATTCTAACATTTTTAAACTGTCATTTTTTAAAACGTTACTGCAACTTTAATGTTTGTCTTCATTATGTTTCATCAGAATCTGCTCTGCACCCCTAAAATGACTTTTCGAATGATCACCAATTCCTCCTATCCCTAACCCCTCCCATCACGTGTCATACAGAGAGCACATTCCACAATCCAATCAAATTCCTCCCTTCCTGCTTCCCACTAAACTTCCTGTTTCCATATGAAACATCAGATTAGTGAAAATTTCATGTCCACTTTAAAGGTACGGTAGACAATTTCACAGAGACTAGCAATAGCAAGCTAGCTTTGAAAGCACATGATCTCGCCCTCCCTTCAGAGCGCTCTCTAAAGCCACGCCTCCTCCAATAGTGCACAGTTATGCAAATACACTGTTTGACTGGGAGGTAGAACATCCTATCATTGCATTCAGACCAAATGCAATGATTAGATGAACATTGTATGCAGCTTGCCCAGAATATTTATATAAATATATTTAGATCACTTTACTTAGTGATTGCTGTCAGGATGTAAATAAACCAGCAGAACAAAAACTGTTTCTGGAAATAAATCTCTATTTAAAGTGCTCATTTAATCACATTGTTGGTAGGAGAAATCAGAGATCTTAGTGTGATTTTTCTCATTTGGAGGAGAGTCGTCTCAACAAACAAAACACAATAAACACACAAAACTGGGTTAAATGGAAAGACAAACTTTTCACAACACAGAGACAGTGGATAACAGTTACAGTAGTTACTGTATGTTGAAAAGGAAGTTAGCGATGGACTTATGCATGTTCACAGCTAAAGGAAAACAGGAATGTGGGTTCAAGAAGTCACACAAAGCTACCTGGGGGCAATGAACACATGTCCCTCGGATTCAAAAGTGTTTGGCAGGAGAGATTCAAAATCTGCAATAGAAACGGGCAAGATTATCCAGGGCAAGCAGTGAGTGCTGACCACAGGGAGGTTCTGGGAAATAAATTAGTAGCTTCTGATCTTCAAAACAAGTGCAGGAACGCGGTAAGGATGTTACCATAGCAACACTGAGCGTTAGCCACTATGAGCCTTGAATGGAATCCTGTTAGTTGAAATTTTAGCACAATTTGGAAAGCTGACATCTTTTGTTTACGTCTTTTGTTTGCACCTCAATCATCAACACAGGTTTCGTTCAAATGCTTTTTTTTTACGTCGGAGAACTGACTTGACCCATGGGTACACAGCGAGACAAAGCGAGTTCTCGGACACAATATTAGCAAGGAGCATGGCGTGTCGCTTCCTTTTTGAACAGGCATCAACATGGCCAACTATTTTGCTGGGGATTGGGTGAGGCAGGGGTCCCGATGGAAGATGATCGCCCCACAGACTGGCACCACAGAGAAACTCTGAAAACACAATCAGAGAACATGCCCAGCACTGAGGGGGAGCCAAGGAGGGCAACTTAGTTTCTTCAAATGAATAAACATGATCCTAAAGTGATTTTTAACTTATACGCTCTTAAGTGCTTTTCATTTTAACACTGTGTTGAATGTATATGTAAATCTCACATTAGCTTCTTAGATTAAAACAAACTGAAAAAGAAAACTTGTGCCCAGGTAGTAAATCCCCCACAATGCTTTGCAGTGTCAGGTGAGGGTATTTGTTCTGTGATGGCAGTCTGAGGGGTGACAGACAGTACAGAGGATTCAAGCTGATGAAAACACGGGGGTAGGAAAAGACAACAACAAACAGGCACTCGCCGAGCGCTCTGTCACCATGACAACAGGAGAGGACCTGAAGGAGGCCATCTAGCTGAAACAAACCCACCTGTACTTAAACCAGCCTATTCCCTTTCTAAATATATAATACACTGCTGTCTATAATACAAAGATTAAGAGGCAACCTAAATGAATTACAAAATAAACCGTGGCTACATAAAATTAATTTGTATGTACATATGTTTGTATTAAAGGTATTCAGGTGTACAACAACATTTCTGTTTAACTTTAAATAAACATCACAATATTATCATCCTTCTACTGTAGAGCTGTAGTTCACTTTTAAAGCTGCAATCTGTAACTTTTCTCTCTCTGTCGCCATCTCTGTTTGAAACACAGGATGGCACGTTACTTTACATACTTTTAATATGTAGAAGACAAATGAAGCCAAACTGACATTTCCCGGGAAATCAAACCGGACAGTTGAAATGATAAATCACTATTATAAACTGACTGTTGTGAATCAGGGTAAAATAAGGAGATTGTGTTGAACACTCATCTGTCATGTACTTGCTCAAGAACTGATTTCTGTTACTTTTTAACCAAAAAAAAGTTACAGATCGCAGCTTTAAATAAGGGATGACTTCAAACTGACACCTGCTTCTAAAGTTTTAACACATGACTTTCTCTGACTTGAGACAAACAAACTACAGAGGGAACATCAAATGTGCTAATCTTGAGGATGTAACACAGTTAACTGAGAAAGAAAGAGAGATAGATGAGAGAAGGGGGTTCCCCAAGTGCATCGGACACAGGCATTAAAAATTCATTCTGCCAGCATGACAAAGAGTCTTTAACATCAGGAGACACAGCTCAAAGAGAAAGAGAGAGAGAGAGGAGGGAAGAGAGATGTGGCTGTACACTGCAGTAAGAGGGTGGTTGGGTGAGTGAGTGAGTAAGGGAGAGAGAGAGAGAGAGAGAGTAGGGTCTTGAGGGGAAAGGCGGACGAGAGGAACAGAGGAGGCAAGCAGGCTGGAACAGGTGGAGGTGGGGAGATTAGAACAGGGGGACGAGGAAGTAGAGGAACAGAGGTGGAGTTGATACTTTATGGAGTTTATACTTGCCCTTGAAGTCTGATCCGTCTGAGGAGAGAGCAAGAAGAGAAACAGGGGGGTCGGGTACAGGGGAGGAGGGGTCACAAACAATATTTTATTCAATGACTGTTTGAATAAAAATATTGTGTCTCTCAAAAGAAGGAAAATCAAGTCAGTCAAACAAACAGAAACTGAGAACAGCAAATAAAAATCGAACCGCAAGTCACAAAGAATATGCAGAAGACAAAAAAAATAAATAAGACCACGAACGAACTCCAGGAAAGAACATTTGAGGACAATATGACCACGACCTGAGCTAATGAACCTTCAGAAGATGAATAATATGATAAATAAAGAAACATAAGGAGGACAGGAACGCTTCCAAAAGAAAGAAAACTAACTAAAGATCAAACTAATTAAAGGAAAAAGAGAAAATGAAAAACCAATGAAATGAAACAAACAACTAAGAACAGAAAAACAACAAACAAAGTCAAAACATTAATCAAACACAAGAAAACTATCTAGAGCAAACAGCACGAACTAATGCAAAAAATACAGAATAAAGAATTAAACGATGGTGTAAAGACCAAAAGAAAGAAAGAGAAAACGAACAAAAGAACAAAAGAAAGAAGGAAAGAAGGATGAAAAGCAAGAAAAATCGAAAGCGTTCAGTCTCCCGTGTGGGACAATGACCCATCAGGGGGGCATTGTGGGTATTTTTTCTTATTTATTGACTGATTCTAAAGCTCAAAGCAAACAATGCAGCACAGTTTGCATTCAGACGAATCAAAACAACTCATAAACACAAGTTTACACAGAAACAAGACGGTGAAAAGCATGCCTCTTTTCACACTTCTGTAACTTAAACAAAACCAAAAACCTTTTTCAGACAACAGACGCTTCAGAATCAACACTGTGAGAAAGAAGGTGAGAGCATTTTTTATGTAAAATAATAGCACATGATCACCATTATTTTCAGCTCAGTAAAGACAGTAAAACACAGCTTTCACCTCTCTGCTTTTCATTGAGGGTTTTTCTTTGCATCCGCGTGGGGAAAGAAAAATCACCTCGCACAAAACACCATGAAGACAGGAGGGGAGGAGGGAGGAGAGGGGCGGGGTTTCACAGAAGAACACGCCCACTCATTTGACCCAACGCTGAGGAATTAGAGGACAGTAGGACAGCGGCCGCTGGAAATCTGTGCTTGGACCGCCCACTGCTGTGACATCAGTGAACAGGGAGGGGGGGGGGGTTGTGGGTTTGGGCAGACTCTCCACTGATTGGACGAGAATGTTATGGGGCGGGCAATCTCTCTGGGGAGAAAAGAAAGGTCAGAGGTGCTCGTGTGAGCTTTCCCTGATACTTACACTGGACCTGCAGGATCTGGTCACTCAGGTTCGCTCTGAGGTGATTCTCACTGTAGGTTGGCAGAACCAGACCAAGACTACAGGGAAGAGACAGGTGATGTCATCACATACAGTTTAAATCACATTTGAGCACCATCACATTTACAGAGGATGGAAACTGTTAAAATGTGCAGTTTGTTTTTTTGTTAAAGCACTAAAATGATCTCTTCATTCTCTCTCTCACATACACACTAAACACACATACACACACATTCTGTATGTACAGTACCTGTAATCTGTACCATCTACTGGAGCCCATATATATGTTCTCATGACCTCATCAATGTAACGCTGAAAGAACACAAACAAACAAACAAACAAACAAACAAACAAACAAACAAATCACTCCATTACGCATCAGAATCATTCCACACGACTGAAACACCATCGGTATGAATGTGACAAACCTCATCAACAGATTTCACCAGAGTTTTGATCTTTCTCTGTCCAGCCCGGCCGTCAATCATGTGTCGACGGATCTATGATAACAGAAGCAGTTATGTTCATTTACTGTTTTATAAAGTCTGTCGGGATTGCTACGTTACTATCCCAGCGTTTTATAGAATCATAATCACACAGACCCAGCTAACAATTTTACGTTGTAATTTCCGTTTCCGAAAGCATTCAAAATGTCAATTTTAATGTTCCACCAAAACATGCAGTTTTTTAGTTGTTGTATTAATTGTTGTATTGTTCAGCTTTTAATTCTGTCATGTTTTAAAGACATTCCACTAACAACCTAAGAATAACATTTTTGATATATGTAAAAATAAAATGTTAAAACGCATTCTACTGGTTACTGCAAGAACATTTTTAATAACATTGAGGGAACTTTAAGAGAACTTAAAGAGAACTTTTATAGAATGTTAGCCAATGTTCTGAGATATTCTCTGTTAGCTGGAGATTGAAGGTTTTAATTATACATGAGCATTTTTTTATCCCAACCCAGTGCTGAGCCATGAGTGACAAATAATGTGTTTATCTCTGAATGACAAATAATCTGTTTCTTTGTTTACTTCTTCTTTGTTGCGGTCTGGAAGTTCAGCATCCAGGAAGTCCAACGTAACCGGCTCCCGAAAATTAATAATCTAAACAAATCAATCAGGAGAAAGAGAATATTACAGAGGCTGAGATGAGAGACCCCAAAACTCTGAATGTTTATACAAATGTCTCACCTTAGGCTGCAGGTTGGGGTGTAACAGAACATAACCATTGGGGTCGATTGCAAACGTGTAACCATTGGCTCCAAGCTGTGTACAGAGGTTTAAATTAAAGATTGATGGTTCAAAATTAAAGTGCATTAGGATTTGAAGATAATGTTGTGTTGACACATAACTGAAGATCCGTGTTTTAAAGGGACAGTTCATCCAGAGGTGAAAACTCTGTCATCATTTATTCATACTCATGTTGAAACAAACTCATGTGACTTTATTTCCATCTTTAAACACAAAGGAGCAGAATGTAAAAAACGGACAATCTCAGTCACCATTGACTTTCACTGCGTTCTTTCCATACAATGAAAGTAAATGGTGACCAAGACTGTCAGTTCCTTCTGCCTTTGACGTGCACAGATAATGACATGAGAATAAATGATGATGAGAACTTTCATTTTTGGTTGAACTATCCCTTTAACCACGACACCAAACGTGTATGTGTTTGAAAGACAGCAACAGTAAAGGGAGAAAAATGAAGAAACACACGTTACCTTATAGCGTGGTGTGAGCTCTTTGATTTCACTGAGGGCAATGTCCACACCCATCACACCCAGAATCAACTGATTCTGCAACAGGAAACACAGACCATCAAATGATAAAATATACCTTATGACCACAAGGGGGCAGAATAGATTTTTGACAATGACATTTTTGATAACCAAATAGTCAAGCGCGCAAGTCTCCAGTGTCGCAAATGATATATTTTGTAACGTAGCATTTAAATGGAGACATTGGTGTAGGAAAATGGGAAGCTGAAAGTGCAGTTTGCCATTAAAGGAACAGACGCTTTCATTGTTATCATGAACATCACTCGTGGTTGATGGTCTGGGGTCAGACAGCATCTGCAGCAACATGAGGAATGAATGTGCTGTTGTGTGACAGTGTGTACTGTACTGAATGATAATGTGTTCTTCATGTATCACTCACGCGGGTGGGACAGAGATTCATCTCTGAAAGGTTTCACATTTATCATTATAGCTCAATATAACATGTGCAAACACACGAGTTCAACACTGCAGCGCACACTCCTTGCGGTTCCTCTCACCTCCCTCTGAGTGGAGGAATTGTGAGAACGTTGTGAGAACATTTTCATTAATAAAAACATTAAAAACGTTATTTTGTAAGTTCTAGGAACGTTTTGTAGACGCTGTATTAATGTTATTGCCTGGTTATAAGAATATTATTTAAACGTTTTTAAAATATTTTACTAACAACTTAAGAGCAACGTTTTTAAAGTATGATAAAGTATGTTATAAAATTCCTACAAACGTTACTGCAAGAACATTTCCTGATAATGTTGAGAGAACTTTTAGAGAACGTTTTAGAGAACATTTTAGTTTTAGAAAACTAAAGTATGTGATATTTGTCAAAATATCCAATTGATCTTTGAACTATAATTAAATACTTCTGAGTGTTTTTAAAGTCAAGTGTTATACAAATCATCTTTAATATGCATTTAACTGCTCTCTGAGAGTTTCTCAATGTCAATGAGAGAACATGTCAAGAATCGCAATATGAGCGTGTTTACACTACTAATGCAGCAATGTCTTAAGGCAACATTTGTATTATCCTGCAGAGCGCAACAAATGACCAGCAGTTCATTTACAGAAATCTGTTCAAATCTTACTTTGGAGTTTCCATCAGCAGTGAGATTAAAGACAGGCATCGTTCCGGTAATGACCAGACCCAAACCCTGCACACAACAAACACAGCAAAATCAAACACAGTCTATTCATTTCTCATAGTACTGTAAACTAAAACTGACATTTTACAATACACTGCACACACAAATCTTCAGTACAGCCAGAGTGAAATAATACAGTCAACAGTAAAAACAAAATAAATACATTCAAATGTGTGTTCTTAAACAAAAACACAATCACAGTCTAAATGTATATGTATATATAAATATAAATGTATCTACAAAACACATCATATTAACAAAGTAAACACAGTGACAAACTGGAGAGTTAAAATGGTTTTGAAATATGCTGAAGTGTGAGAGTTGTTACTGACCGCACGGCCCAGCCATTCCACCTTTATAAAACTAGACCGTAAGCCGTGTTTAGTAAGTTGTTGATGATGGTGATCTTGCTTACCAGAGCGTCCTGGTAAACATTGGTCCACTGCACCTGCTTGGCCCGTTCCCCTGCCAACACCATCGGCCGACCCAGAACATCCAAATACTCCTGATCGCAAAACAAAAACATAGATCATTTTATTCCACAGTTTGACATCATACACACAGAGAATCAGCACTCAGAACAATCTGTTCTTGAGACATCACAGGTAATACTGCCCCGAGCTCAAAGCCCGACGGTAAAGCCAGGAGCTCAACACCTCTCTCACTCATAAAGCAAGCGACTGGGTCTCGCCGCTACATAACATACAGCGTGCTGTTTAATGCGTCTGCCCGAGGGGCCTGTGAAGAGTGCTGCATCGAGACACTTCCGTCGTAACAAATCATGATAAAGCAGCTATTAAAACATACTACAGCTGTTTGAAAGCACACAGACTCTGAAGATATCGGGTGGTTTGGACAGAATCTGGACGGGTCATTGTGTCTGCGCATCCACACTGCTTTACAACTTCAGCTATAGCATGATATCCAACAATAAGTTTATAATAGTTATGAAAACGTAAGGCTTAATATTCTTTACACAAAATAAAACATCTCAGCTTGTCTATACAGTGTAATGTTATATATTCTATTCTGTATATATTCTAATAGAATATATTCTATTCTGTATATATTCTATATATCAAAAATTGTATTCCTAAAATTGTTAGGGGAACGTTTATAAACGTTTAAAAAACTTTTTTATAACCAAACAATAACATTAATCCAAAAAACTGATCATTGCTAGAACATTCAAGATAACATTTTTGTTACTTAATGGAAACATTAGAGAAACGTTCTTACAACTTCAAACTGTTAGCTGGGATACTGTGTATCCACTGAAATCGGCTGGATTGTGTGTCTACTGGAAGAAAGTGCAGCACTGGGCCACATTTATTTCTTACTGAAACACTGACGCGATGACAAGCGTAACTGATGCTATTATTAGCTCACTAAAACACAGTTTACCGCACCATAGGGACACATCTGAGCGGAGCTGGTGACAGGCAGACCTTTCCACTCAGAAGAACAAGCAAAGCAAACAGCGGTGGGCAGTAATTTTGCTCTCTGCGGTATGAGAGGCTAACAACAGTCACACAGCGAGCCACCGCTTGTAGATTTATAATAATGTCCATAAATGTTCATCAACTCAAAGTAGCAAGTCAATTCTATACTTCATATTCATGATTCATGTACTGCTCACATACTTCAGCTTTGACAAATGTACCGCATGAATGCAACACACGTGGAGATAAACATGAAGCATCTTTATCCTCCAAACATTTGAGAGATTTACACGTTTGCTTCTGCTAATGTTGTACTGCACATACTACAATGCGTGTTGCTTCACAGCAACTCAAAATAAGTGACGTCTATTTTAAAACTGTACAGAATTTTATTCCATCCAGTTCTGTGTAAAAATGCCTTGATTATTAGTTAAAGATTAAATTAAAGTTTTACAAATGGCGTTTTTTTCGGTTTGTTTAGAACAATACAACACCAAGTCAAGTGCATTGCATTGTGGGATACAACAGTAGCGTGCTCTTGTTGTATACTACACATTTTGGCAAATGTAGTATCATCAACATCATTCAGAAATGTGCCCCTTCAAGGTAACGGTACACGACAGTGAGGAGGGCAGCTGAAGGTGCACAGGTGTGAATGTAGCGTATGTCGATATATACAGATCTATACAGATAAATACAGATATATACAGATCTATACAGATATACACAGATATACACAGGCAGGCAAGCGCACCTGTCTCATGAAGACTATTAGAGTAAGTGGCAGTTCTCAGAATAAAACTACACTCAGCCTAATGGAACAGCTGATGGTCGGTTCATGCATCTGATCCATGTGCCTGTGGGGAGGTTACACGCGGGAGGAAAACAGGGAGGTGAAAGAAAAGGTGGAGACAGGACGGAATAAATGGACACTGGATTGAAAAGAGCCGAATAGACAGTGGAAAGTGATGACACACTGTATGTATCTCTAAACTGAGATAACAGCATATAGAGTAACTTCAAAGCTCATGAAACAGAATAACCTCGCACTGAACCACATGCATATAGGGCAGTTAATTTCAGCTCTAAAATCTGATTGGTTGAGCCATTTTAAAATAGGTGCATCAAACAAATGTTAATGTGGCAAGGTATGTTGCTTGGCAACCATATGCAAGGCTTGCTCTGGCTAATGAGCTATATTATGGTGGATAAGTTGCTTTATAAAGAACGTTTTTATCTTAATTAACACTCATAAATGAAAAAGACAAGCAGGTTCCGCACACTTCCAGAGCTGTTGAGATGAAACAGGAATGATGACAGACAGGAAATCACTAACCTGTGTGTTGATTCTGATGGCCCCAATGGAAGGAATTTCAAAGTAGTAACCTGTTCAAATAAAAATAAACCGATAATGAGGTCAGTTGATGTTAACTCACGCTGTGTTTTAAATCCTTCTATGCTGTCTAGCTAGACATCCTAACTGCAGGACAGTTATGCTGCCTTATTAGATATTCAGGGATATTTTCCGTTTCTGAACAATGAACAGAGAAACGAAGTCGTCTTCCTCAGGATGGTGAGACTGTGTCAGAATTTTTCTTTGGCTTACAAATGATTATTTGGAGTCTTGCTTTGAATTAATAGCTTTACATTTGCATATTTTCACAGCTAACGTACGTTTTTCTCTAAAGCAGTGTAATTATCAGTGATTATAAAACAGAAACAGTCTAAAATCATTCACCTCAATCACAGTTTGGCCTTCAGTCAGTGTTTTATCACCCTGTAAAGGTCATTCAACATTCTCGGTCTTCATAACTTCTGGCTCATTTGTTGAGCTGAAGTTCGTATTAACACGCAGGTCAGATGTAAAGCTCAAATCACCCTAGTTATTTATCCAACTGCAGCAAACTACTGCCAACTAGTTACATTTTGTGTTTAACACAATTTCAGACAGAAAGCTGATTACCAGAGGTAGGAACTTTAAGTCGTCTCTTTGTATTTTTAAAAAGAGAAAAAATGCGTTCACGCGCCGTTGTGTTTTAAAGCAGAAATGCGTTTGTTATAGCGCATACATTTTTCCTTTAGAATTGATGTATTATTTGAGATTTTCTGTGGTACATTAGCAGTTTGTTTACAAATGCTTAACTCATATTTTACTGAAAACATTATTTTAGGAAAGAAGCCCCTGAAATGACTCTTGGTTTAGAGCCTCAGATACGTCGGTCGAATCCAGGACAGTTAATGAATCAGAAATCATTTAAAAATCATTAGAAGTGCATCAAAGTCAAGAACATCAGAGCACAAGAGAAAATGATTCAGATGTGTCTGACGGTCAAACCAATCAGAAGCGCTGAAAGAATCTAATCCAATTAATGAGGACGTGGAGAATAAAAACATGGCAGAACTTATTCAGGGGAGGCTGTATGCGACTTCTCTTGTGTCAGCGGAGTGTGAACGAGTGTCGCTCTGAGACAGCCGCGAGAGTGACGACACGCTAGGCTGTGTCAAACAAACACGCTAGGCTGTGTCAAACAAACACGCTAGGCTGTGTCAAACAAACATGTCTCCTATTGTTGCTGGACGTCTAATTCCCTAACTTGGTCATGACTACAAAATGTTAACTGCTAAATCCCAACAAAACAAGACGACATAGACAATCCAATCCTTGTGTTAACATCCTGTCAAAGACCGCCGTACATATGTTTGAAAGACAAAGTGTGTGTTACGCACGTTTGTTTGTTTTTAATGAAGGCAAACGGAATCTTGATACTTCTGTTAATGCTTTCAGTCAGATGCTGCATTCTGCACCAGAGGGAAAGACACGCGTGACACTGTTTTTGTGAATGCGTCAGAAGTGTTTCTCTGTCACTCTGTGATATCGCCTGAGAAACAAGTCTGGTCTGTCCCGTGAGTCATTACAACCGAGAACACAGCAGCACGCGACTAATCCACAAGAAGAAGCAGTTTTGTCTGGAGAGGCAAAGAAGTTATCACTGGAAGGCAGGTCCTTCCCAGCTAATTAATTAAAAAGTGGTAAGAGGCGGCAGTGTGGCGTCTGAGAAGTGCTCTGACAACATTCACTAATAACTAATCAAGAACTGAAGAGAGAGAGAGAGAGAGAGAGAGAGAGAGAGGGGTGGGGGGGTATTATGCTGAAAAGCTCATTTTCAGGTCAGACAGGTCAGGGTAATTTGAGTTCTGCTGGCAGGAATTACCTGAAGACTGAAGTGTTTTATAAAACGAACAGTTCCAGCTCTATAATCTGATTGGCTGAGCACAAAGCTGTTGTTAAACAGTCAACATACACACATTGCTAACAAAACTGATGTTCACACGCTAACACGCTCGTACCATTGTTGGCGCAGGCGATCCACTGCAGTGGAGTGACATCATAGTTGTGCTGCCCCACTGAGAACGTGAAAACTCTCACCTGAGTATTTATAAAAACATTATAAATCACTCAAGCTGTGTGACAGAAAGATAAACGCAACAGTTACAACAATGTAAAGCAGTAACAATTTACAGTGAAATAATACAAATCCACAGTGAAACAACACTGAACACAATCTACTGTAAATCTACCGGAAACTGCAGATTTTAACTGTGGATTTTGTCTATTGTACAGTGAACACAATCTACAGTAAATCTACAATACTGTTCAGTCTACAGTGGCCAAATGTATTTGGAGGTTTAAGACATTTCAAATTTCTGAATGGCACTGAATTTAAAATAATAAAATCAACTGATTTCCATGACTGATTTATTCCACAACCAGAAATGTCTCTTTATTTAGGGGTAAAAATGTAGAAAATGTTAAACAGAGGACATGAACAAATATGTTTTCAATGGCTGTGACTTGAGCTGTGATTTGAGCTGTGACTTGAGCTGTGATTTGAGCTGTGATTTGAGCTGTGACTTGAGCTGTGATTTGAGCTGTGACTTGAGCTGTGACTTGAGCTGTGACTTGAGCTGTGATTTGAGCTGTGATTTAAGATGTGATTTAAGCTGTGATTTGAGCTGTGATTTGAGCTGTGACTTGAGCTGTGACTTGAGCTGTGACTTGAGCTGTGACTTGAGCTGTGATTTGAGCTGTGACTTGAGCTGTGATTTGAGCTGTGATTTGAGCTGTGATTTGAGCTGTGATTTGAGCTGTGATTTGAGCTGTGATTTGAGCTGTGACTTGAGCTGTGACTTGAGCTGTGACTTGAGCTGTGATTTGAGCTGTGACTTGAGCTGTGATTTGAGCTGTGATTTGAGCTGTGATTTGAGCTGTGATTTGAGCTGTGACTTGAGCTGTGATTTGAGCTGTGATTTGAGCTGTGATTTGAGCTGTGATTTGAGCTGTGACTTGAGCTGTGACTTGAGCTGTGATTTGAGCTGTGATTTGAGCTGTGATTTGAGCTGTGATTTGAGCTGTGATTTGAGCTGTGATTTGAGCTGTCTGGATTGGTCTTCAGGACTCACTGTTTTGTTGGGCCAGTTGTATTTCTCAAAGATGTCTTGGGCTCGATCTTCTCCACCATCAGTGAACATCATGATCATCTTATTGCAGTTTGCTCTCGGAGCACTGGTCTCCTGTGAGCGGTGGAGAGACAGAGAGAGAAACAGAGAGAGAGAGACAGAGAGAGAGAGAGAGAGAGAGAGAGAGGGACAGAGAGAGAGAAAGAGACAGACAGAGACAGAGAGAGACAGAGAGAGAGACAGAGAGAGACAGAGAGAGAGAGAGAGAGAGAGAGAGAGGGACAGAGACAGACAGAGAGAGACAGAGAGACAGAAAGAGAGAGAGAGGGACAGAGAGAGAGAGAGAGAGAGAGAAAGAGACAGACAGAGACAGAGAGAGAGAGAGAGAGAGAGAGAGACAGAGAGAGAGAGAGACAGAGAGAGAGAGAGACAGAGAGAGACTGGGTTAGTACACAAAAACATGAATAGAGCAAACTGAAGTCCTGCCTCTGAATTTCATTGGTCAACAGGTGCTTTTCTTTTTTTAAACCCTTCCTGTTTTCCTCGAATTCAGTGATTTTTACATTGATGTCCCCTCTAAACAATATAGCATCCAAAGTACACGTGTTGGTTCTATATATTCATGTATTATGAATAACACTATATATATATGTATATATATAATATACGCTATGTTAATACAGTATATTTTGTAAATGTAGTCTATATGGGAGTTCTAAATGAGAGGAACAGCTGGACAGTTGTTTATTGTTTAAGAGGAACAACATTGTGGAACGTCTCACACAAATCAAGATTACATTGAGTGTTTTTGTCCACGCACTCGTGTAGTGTAAGTTTCAGCCATTAAAGTAATATCAGCTATTCATCGAACACTCTTCTGACCTTGGCTATTATTATGAGTGTATCTGTGTCTCCTTTGGTATCACACACACACACACATTCAAGCATGTAACAGTGTGTGTGCTTGTGTGCGCAGACACGTCTGTTCTTCTAATCACACGTCTGCTTTTGCGCACAGCTGTCACAGATTGTTCTGTCTCTGATGAGTTACCCAGAAGCCCCCTCTCTCTCCCCCGTCCAATCACAGCTGTCATTGACATTCGGTCTATGCCACATCACCCTGACAAGATTCTAATAAAGAAAAATAATACTGCTGCAATTACAAATCTACATCACTTTCTTCTGTCCAATCACGAGCCAGCGAGCAGAAATGAAAACGGCTCGTGAGGGTGATAAAAATTACAGACCTGTGGACGTGGAGTCAGAAAGAAGAGATATGCACGTGTCTGCATGTACCCAGCTAACAGGGAACGTACTCAGAATGTTGGCTAACGTTTTCTAAAAGATCTCTCAAAGATTTAAGAAAAACAGGTGAACTGACAGTTGGGGGTGTTTGGGCTTATACACAGTTGTCAACAGTTTTGATAGAAGAGAAGAAAATGTAAACCTTTATTTGTGGACATACTCATAGGTGAAAATGATCAGTGTAAAGTCATTTTTAAAAATAATTACAGTAAAATGCCACAAACACAGCTATGGTCTGGTTTGGTTTTAGTCATTATTAAAGTCTATGTTATGTGTAAGTGTGTCTTACGTTCAAGAGCTGGTCGAAGGCGAACTGAAAACCAGTCTTATAGTCTGTGGTACCCTTGGCCTGCATGTTCATCACAGCCTCTTTAAAGATCTTCTTGTTCTTTATGTTGGCCTGGACCAGCGTCGTGAAGCAGGGGACCACAGCATACGCTTTCTCATTAAACTGAGAGAGAGAGAGCATGAGAGAAAGAGACACAGAGAGAGAGAAAGAGACACAGAGAGAGAGGAGTCGATTAGAATTTGATTGAGACACTCATTTCATTATTCATCTCCATTAAATCTCACTGTATAATTTCACTGTTAACACACGCTGATGGAGTCAGTTACAACTAATCAATGTTTTGGCGACTGATAATGTGCTCTTGCAGCAGAGTTGATCAACTTGTCTAAAACTTTATGAAATTTTTATTTTAAATTATTATGGATGTGGAGGTTCTTGTATAATGACATTAGATTTGTACGTTTAGATTTTAAAAAAGCAAAAGTTACTTCACTATGTAAAATGCTGCTGTTGAATAACATGTTGGGGTTCAGATTATGGATTATAATACTCATTTTGTGTTCTCAGAGCTGGGATTAGGAAACACACACTAAAAGCCCCGGATCAGCCTGGATTACTGGCACAGGCCTTAAAAACGCTCATGTTTCATTATGTGCGTGTATATCTGTCTATATGTGCTTGCACACTTGTGTGGGTTTCAGCTGTGGGCTGCTATTGTGTGTCTGACAATGAATTGTTTTTGTGTATTCTGAATTTATGTTTTTATATAAGTCAAAATGCATGCAGTATTACACAGGACTGAATATTATTGGTTTTGTCTTTTCAAAAGCATTGATGGTGACTAATGGCTTTACTTACACAGTAGCTGACCTAATACTTCTTTACTAATATTTTTACTAATCAAGTTGTGTTTCTGTTCAACAGTTTACAAATAAGAAGAATTTGTGTGTGTGTACCCACCCGGGCCACATTCACATAATCATCATCAGACAGCGTGTCCAGCATCTCAATGACGGACGTCTTCATCAGCTTTAGTGTTAATCCACTAACACTGCCACTCCTACAAACACACACACATGATGAAAAACTTGATAATGATGTTAATAACATCAAACTTGATAACAATGACAACTGCTGTATTTTGTATTTATTATGTATGCATTGTAACTATTTAAGATTATGTCAGCTAGCAACAATTAACTTCCATTAATCAGTTCTCCTTGAAGGGTTTTACTTTGGAATATAAATGCTTATACACATGCTAACAGTTAAACGTTAAAACTACACAGCAGTGTTACACAAACGATGCTAAATGACATGCATGGAGTTCATAAAGATTCAATAAATTAAACATTTAATGTAACAGTCTTGATTCTCAGAAAGGAGAAGACATGTTTGGTAAGGTAAACATTTTACATGTGTGCATTTATATTCATGCATTAAGCAGATGCTTTTTCCAAAGTGACTTACATACATTCAAGCTATACATTTGATCAGTATGTGTTCCCTAAGAATCGAACCCATGACCTTCTTTGCTGCTAACACAATGCTCTACCAAAAACGACTCTTTCAAAAGAATATTTTGGTTATACCTAAAATTATGCCTCTTTATACTCTCAAAACATCTGCACACTGGCTTAGTATCGTGTCATGTATGATGCTAAATTGTTTTTTGATAATGTATTTTAGAGGTCAGATAAAATCAGCAGTGACTGAAGCGCAGAATGTTTTAAATTCAGCGTGTGCCGTGCACACATCTGCAACGGGAAATGTCATTTTTCATGGCATATAACCTCCAAGAGCGAAACCGCATTTTGAGGTAAAATATTGAGGTACGTGATTCACAAAATGGCATAATACTCTCTTCGGTCAACAGGTGGCAGTAGAGCGCCGCACTACTTTTAGATAATGATCAATGACCGTTTTAATCAAGGAAGACAACAATGTGTGTATTAAACACTGAAGAGAGATGAGAAGTGTGTGTTGGGTGGGTTTGTGAGATTACTCACACATCCACAATGATGACCATGTCCTTCGGAGACGAGGCGCCCTGAATATACCTGTCAAAACATGCCACAGAAACATGAACTAGTTAGTGTTTGACATCACGACAGTTCACTACTAATCAGAAATAAAGCAAAACAGACAAAGACTGAGAATAAGAGCCAAAGGGCCCAAATGTTTGATAGTTATACTTATTAATGTCAAAGATAGTGTATAAACAGACTAGTCTAATACAATATATTGTTCATGTGTTATTCTTTTAAAAGCTAGCTGGTTTGTTTCAAGGTTTATATTGTATGTCTTCACTAAAAATAATTTTCAGAAAAATAAATGGGAAAATTCTTCCAGAATCAAGACAGCTGATAAAGTAGGAAGCCACTATTACGCTCAGTTGCCCTCTGTAGTTAAAAGGCAAAACATATTTTCTCTCGAAAAAAAATTTGTACACAAAAATGGACTTTTTCAGTCAGGCATGTCTAAGTACAGTGAGCGAAATAACTCAACACAAGTGTAACTCTTTTCAAGGTCAACATCTCAATGTAGATACAGAACTAGCATAGAGGAGTTTGTGCTACGCTAACCACAGTAAGCACAGCGTCAGGTGAAACACCAGCGTTTGTTATTCGACTGACTCATCCGCCCGCTGACAAACGCATTATTCAGTCTGTGTCTTTGTGCTAGCGCTAGCAGATCGCACGGCAGAGGCATTTTTAGCCTAGCGCTCTGAGCACGGGAAGACAATGAGTGATGTTTGGCACTTTTTTGTCACGGACAACAAAATAAATAAATAAAAGAGCTAACGTAGCGTCTGTCCACGGCTGATAGAGGCTGCCATACAGAAAACACTAGTGAAGTCATTTTCACTTGCCCACATGCAATTAAAACGGCATTACACCTGACAATCAGCTCCAGAGACTGATGGATATCGTAAAGCCACCGGTTGCTTTGTTTGGTGACGGCTTGGAAAATGTCACTGGCTTTAAATACTGAGCTGATTGGCTGTCACACAGACAGGTAGTTAGCGCTTTGTGCTAGCAAACGAACGGACCATTCGTCAGGGATTCGTAGTAATCAGGGTGAAGAGGCGACGCGGGAAGCGATGCCAGGTGGGGTTTGAAGCATGAATAAGCCAAACAAACACACAAGGGACAAACACACAAACACAACAGAAGTACAGTGCTGGTTTTGGCACACCCCAGCTAACACTGTGAGATTGTAAGAACATTTCCCCAACATTTCCATTATGTTACAAAAACATAAGTAATGTTATCTTGAATGTTCTGGGAATGGTCCAAACGTCCAGTTTGGTCCAAACATTCATTGTACTAACATTATTGCTTGGTTATAAGAACATTTTTTAAACATTTTAAATTCTGTAGCGTTTTTAAAACGTTCCACTAACAACTTCAGAATGTTATTTTGATATAAATAAAATATAGTGTTAATATACTATACTAACGTATCAACAAAAATGTTAATAAATCTGAGAGAAATTCAGTTATAATTCAGTTTTAATAACTGAATTAAAGCTTTAATCTGTCACTTTCACCTCTCTACTGCCATCTCTGTTTGAAACATATAATTGCAGGTTACTTTACATACTTTTCATGACCTATGTTGACCTGTCAAATGAAGTCAAATGAAGCAAAATTGACATTTCCCGGGAAATCAGATCCAAAAGCTCAAATGATAAATCATTATTGTAGACTTGCTGTTGTGAATCAGGGTAAAGAGATCATGTTAAACTCTGATCTGTCATGTATTTGCTCAATAACTCATTTTTGATCATTTTTAACCAAGTTACAGATTGAATCATCTAGAAATTATTCCCCAACAGTGCGCTCATCCGCTCTTATGAAAGGCAGAGCGCACACACTAACAGCCGTCACAAAACTAATTTCTGCTACATCTTTGTGAGAAGCAGAAGTGCTACACCAGAAGTTTCTGTATTTAAAATTCATTTCTGTCCTCTGTTTGTTTTTATGCCATCAATCCACTGTGCGCTGGATTCACTTTGAGCCGTGTTTGCCCATGTTCTTAGTTTTAATAATGCTGCTCCATCTTTCTGCTTAAACAAATACACATTTCATGAATACAGTTTCTGTAAACACAGGGGACATAACTGAAGGTTGCCAGCGACGCATTAGGAGCTGCGATAAAACTCCAATATAAACATAATCAAATTTGCAGAGGCGCATGCCTCGCAAATACTGCATGACTAAAAATCAATGAATTAAATGGAGGAAATGAATTTGTTTAGCATTTAATGCAAGAACTGGTCACATTAAATCCACAAAACGCATCTCTATAAACTGACAGAGTTCAAAAACTACAAAGATAACTTCCACATTTAAGAAAATAGTAAGGTCCACACCAGAACTTTTACAGAACATTAGAAACGTTTAGAGAACATTCCCTGTTAGCTGGGAATTTTTTGCCACTGTGTGATTCTGACATTGCCAATCTGTGCCCATCTCACTGTACCGTCCATGTGTTATCCTGATGGACCAGATGTGCTGTTTCTGCTCGGATTCCACTCCGTAATTACCCCTCCACCGAGACCCAGTCATGCCATTCCTTCCCAGTCATTACCCACAATCCTCAGCGCCCCAGCCAGGTGACATGCAGATGGGCCATCGCATGCCAGGTCTCCACACACATACAACAAAGACGCACACACACATATTCAAGCACATGCACACACAAACGCGCGCACACACACACACAACAAAGATGTCTCCATGATCTTCACACAAAACAAATCACACACTACCAGTCAAACACACGCACTTGTAAATGAAAATGTAAATGAGCTCAAAACTAAAATTTTTAAATAACTCTTTGCTCTGATCACAGTTTTAAACACACAGTAGATCCCATGTATGCTGAGTGCTGCTTTTAACCTCCTAAAACTTCCTAAAACTGCTCTAACATTAATCATTTAAGCACAAGTTGGCGTTTCAGCTCATTGACGGATGTGATTTCTGTCCAAATCTTTGACTGGTGGTGTGACTGCAAATTGATTGCCTGAGGATGGAGGTCATGACCTTTAGGACTCTGCATGTAACACAACAGCGATTATGCACGTGTCTTTTTGCGTTAAGCATTATGTGTCTTTAATGTGACTCAAGAGGCTGAAGAAATCTGTTGTGGTTGGAGGTATTAATATAATACCGAACCGTCCAGTACAATCACGAGCAGTAAACATATTGACCTTGCAAAATGCCACATGATCCCACAGAAAACAAGTCTACAAGAATCTCTTTTCAGAAGTGTGGAGCATCCTCACAAGATAAGAAACACATTTCCAGGCAGGTGGTCTGAAGCACTCCGACTGAACATGCTACAGTTTGCTTATATTGTTCTGCTTTTTTTAAAGACACCGGAACACATGAGGTACTTTTGGTGAGCTAGGTTAGGCACATTACATACGTTCTCTGTTAGCTGATTAATGCTCTCTGATGTTGTCTTCCTCTCTTCCTGTCTCTCTCTGTGTTTCTGTCTGTCATCGTTTCGCAGCGAATCTGCCGCATTATAAATGAGTCAATTATTGTCGCTTATCTCGCTGGAATTTTACGGTTGACTCGCACATGTGCAGCTGTTCATTTCTGACTGTCACACTCGGCAGGTGTGAAAGCGCTCACCACTGAAGTGAACTGACTCCACATTCCATAATGTGTGTGTGTGTACGCCAGTGAATCTCACTGTACGTAAGAGTGTTTAAGGATTTATTTGTGAGTTCACGCATTAATGGGATTATTATTTTATGGGCCGCTGCTCTCCTGGGTTTCTTCTGGATGTGTTCTCCAACAGATTGAATTAAGATTAAAAACATTGAGAGCCATGAAGCAGGTAAACTGCAGGAGAGAGAGAGATGCTGTCATATTTTTTATTTCTTCCACATTCGGGAAGTTGATGTGGAGATTGACAGCTCTGAACGGCCGGATGACCTGTTCGCTTTATCCTTTGGGCTCTTAGAGAGATAAAAGACAAAATCTTTTTAGGAAAACGTAACATTTAAAGAATTCAAAACAAGTGTGAAACCTTAAAATCTAAATGAAAAAATGAATGTCAAAAACATCACTACTTATAATAATTTGGCAATTTTGTAATCAACTGATCTTAATGGCAATACAGTACACTAACAAAACACTAAAACTACACTAAAAAAGTGCCTAAAATGTACCGGGGTGTTACAATAGACACAGTTTTTTCTCTGTTATAAGAAATCTGTTATTGAGGAAGGAAGTGACAGACACTTTAGAACAGGACTGTAAGAGCTCATGCAGGCCCAGCTCTGGATCTTGTCTTGGTGGCGTTCTTTCAGCGCGGCTTTGAGCAGCTGCCATAATATTTACTTAGGAGCCAGATTGACTTTTCTCAGAAATCAATATGTGCTTTTGGTGTGCTGAATCTCTGCTACGCTGGGCCGGGTCTGTATGTTAATGGTTTCTCTGTAGCACTCAGATAACGAAACACACACCTCTCTCTGTCTCTCCTTCAAGCTTTTCAATCAGTCGTCAAGCGTAGCTCAGACTCGCTCCTCTAAATCACCGTTCAGTCTCTCCACTGTCTGCCAACGTGTGGTGCACGTTATAATAGAGGCATGTTAATAATTCATGTTAGAGCAATTGGGGACAATTAAGTGTGTTGACTGGACCATTAGTTTTCCAAGTCAGAGTTTGATTTGATATACAGAGTGCTGGAGTGCTAATCGTCCACTGTACAGCCCAGCTAACAGGGAACATTCTCAGAGTGTTGGCTAAAGTTCTTTCCAAGATATCAAAAACTATCAAAACTAATGTCTTGCAATAAATTTTAAAATCAACTCCATGCTTGTAAAAAATGATTTAAAAAATAATCATCGCAACTGCACAAGGTTCTACAAAGGTAATATATATTCTTATATTTGTTTCTACAGTTTTAAGGTGAAAAGTTCTGTGTGTCACAGTTTGTCACAGCCAATCAGAATCCAGGATCTGTTGTACAGTTAAAGGAAAGTTTCTGCATTGGCTTCTTTTGAAGGGGATTAGCTCAGCTAACAGCAGACCGTGTGGAGAGTGTAATACACAACCACAGCATGTTAATAATAATCACACAAACCTGACCTGACACATCCTCACCCCCCCCCAGTCAGCGGAGCACGGTTGCTAAGCAACAGCCTCAGAAATGGCTCTCGCAAGGTGCTCGGAGGTTAAAGAGCAGCGGATCGGACACACGCTTGTGCAAACACACACAAGACAAACACTGGCCAAATGTCTACATTAAAAGTAATACATGGAGGTCATTGCAATTATACAGTATCAGTTTCATACTGTACATTAACTTAAAAAAACTGATGTGCTTGTGTTTCAGTTCATGAAGTGTTTCTATAAACATGATTGTTTACATAACACAAAGCAGATTAACAGAAGCACAATCCAGAATGGAACTGAGGAGCTATGGTCAGCCACTGCACAGTAAATGATTAATAATTCAGTAGTTCATAAAACACATGTCGTGTCAGTCTACATGTAAAATGTACTTTTATATATATGAGCCATGTTTCAATATTACCATAATACCATCATTCACTCGCTTCTGTTTTTGCTGCTGTTGTACAAAATGATGTCATTTCCTGTTGGGTGATGTCATTAAGGAACTAGCTTAAAAGGGATATTACAAAAGACTAAACAGATAGAAAGTGATACTGAGGACAGAGGAAAAACATACAAATTCATTATCTACCAAAACAATCATCTTAAGAAAGTGAACTTATTAAAGAAAAGAACACAATATGTTCTTAACAAATGGCCAGTTTGTGGTTGTACTGCAGTTTTATGTTCTGTATAGTAGCAATGACCCGTCAGTAGAAGCATCAGTGAAACAGAGCAGCGCGCCTGCTCGCATCATGTTGCAAACAAATTCATCATTCCTGCACTTGTATATTTGTTGCCACATTTGCATCCCACCCAGAGCATTAAAGATGCTCATTAAGTGTGTGGAACATGTTGCATCAACACAAAACTCCTGTACGTCTTGCTCTGGCTCATCAGCAGCATTAGCGCTTTGTCAGCAAGACGAGCTAACAGCTAGCGTGGTCGTGTTGTTTGTCTTCAGATTAACTGCTCTTACGGGTATACTGTGGATTCTTTCCCCCTTCAGCAGAGACACTTTCACTGAGTGTGAACTTAATTACTCTGTCAAAGCCGAGCCTCATTAGCGCCTTGCTTGGAGAAACAGGAAGAAAAATCAGGCCGTGGACCCTTTCAGCTAACAGGGAACATTCACAGAACATTGGGTAACGGTTCTTTTAGAGTTTTTTAAATTCTGTAACGTTTTAAAACAATCCACTAACTTAAAAATAATGTTTATATATATATACTTTAAAAACTTTTAAAAAGTCCTACTAATGTTACTGCAAGAACATTTTTGATAACTTTGAGAGAACATTAACTGATATTCTGAGAACATTCCTTGTTAGTTGGGTAGCTTGTATGGAATCCGAGTATGCCACACTAAGCATGTTTAAAATATGTCGTTATTTGTTCCCCTCTTTCTTGTTCATACTTAAAAGACTTTTCTTCACTGATGCTCAAAACATTTTAGGTGGGCGCATTAGAAACGGAGCGACCCGGCATCGCTGACACTGACCCTGCGGTCCGTGCGGTACTGTAAAGCTTCATCTGAACTTCACACGATTACTTGCTCTTTGCAGGAGAGGCTACAGGGAGGACTCAGAGAAAAGCAGGAGATCAAAGACTAAATGAAGCCCTTCCTCTGCTGGATGAGTGAGAGAGTGGTGGTACTCACCATGGGCGTCTCCTTACATCATACAGGTCAATCTTGTTGGGTGCTCTCCACGGAGACGCTGGAGCAAAACAAGAGTGTGAGTCAGAGCTGAGTGTGGAGTTCTGGAGATTCATATCCTGTGCTAGTGTACAGTACAGTACAGTGTCAAAAATGAACTTTAGAAACATATTCAGGGGGGAAGTGAATATTTTCATCAAACACAATCTGTCGTTTATTTACGTTTGAGTGACATTTTTAACTGCACCTTTAAAATCTTTTCCAACACATTTTCTAACAACCTGTTTGTTGAAGTACTATACTAAAGTACTAAAGAAATGAAGTACTATACATTTCTATACATTTATTTACATTTAAAACTTGTTTACCCCACACAGATTTACTTACTGCACCTTTATTTCTGCTCATACCACAAATTTACTGACATTTCTATAAGAAAACATGTTTTTACAGGGTACAGAAGTTCCTGTCTTCAAAGTAAACTCTTGACGCCTCATTAAAGCATTAGCTGAGAGTTTTGCTGGTGTGATGCTGTACATGTTTCTGTCGTGTAGCGCGGTGGTCTTTACCCGGGTAGAATCTGGTGACACCAGTGGCGCTTCCAAACACCTGCCAGCGAAGCGAAGGGTCTTCACGAGAGTTCTCAATGAAAACTCTCTCCAGAGCCTGGGTCCAGTTCAGCTCATTCAGGATGGTGGGGGCTGTCCAGATAAAACCATAAATGACAAAACAAACAAATAGTTTTCACAGCTCTTCCACAAAAGAACCTTTAATTGGTACAGTGTCAAAAACAGTTCAGTCAAAGGTTCTTAAAAAACGTTCTACTAATGTTAGTTTTGATAACTTTGCAAGAACTTCTACAGAACATTTGCGGATGCTCTGAGAACGTTCTGTTAGCTGGGTCCATGGTGCTGTCAGAAGCACTCCAGACGAAGACATATCAGTGGTCAGGATGTTATGCAAGCACTGGACTCTGTGTTTCTCACACTGTGAGCTTCTATTATTTGACTGACAGCTCTCTGTAAGCAAACAGCACTGTTGTCTCATGCAGTTTGTCTCAGGAAGCAGGAGAAACTTTTGTAGCATGTCTGTGTGTGTTGAATGCTGTCTGTCTGCACCTGTGTTCTGCATCTGACTGTGGCTGTCATCTCAGCTCATCTCTCTGTGCTCCTGTACTGTCTCTTACTGTTACTCTCAGAGTGTCAGTATGTCTCTCCGTTTTCACTGGTCTAATGTGAAGCCCCGCTGTCACCAGCCTCTGACCTGTCACTGCCAGCCAATCACCTTCCACCTTGTCCTTATCCTGTCACTGCCAGCCAATCACCTTCCACCTTATCCTGTCACTGCCAGCCAATCACCTTCCACCTTATCCTGTCACTGCCAGCCAATCACCTTCCACCTTGTCCTTATCCTGTCACTGCCAGCCAATCACCTTCCACCTTGTCCTGTCACTGCCAGCCAATCACATTCCACCTCAGCCTCTTCTCTGTTCCTAGCACAAACATGTTTAATGCTAATATAAACCCTTACATACATCATACAACAGTTTGACATAATTTATAAAACGTATAATTTATACTTTGTCTGTGTAAACTCTCCTTCACACGCACGCACACACACGCACACACACACACACACACACACACACGCAGGGTATCTGATTAGTGGAGAAACAGATGAAATGAAAAGTCAAGCAGAAGTTACTCTGTGATTTAATGCTGCTGGTGACTCTGCTCACATTAAACCTCTGAAAGTGCTTGAGTTGCTTCTGAGTTCTTGCCCACACCATCATCTAAAGTCAGAGCTAAATAAACAATCATTATCCATTTCTGTGCTGATTTTCAATCAGGCCCGGGCTGCGTTTGCTGACAGCTCCTCCAATGAGAGGAGAAACAATATCTGTGAGACAGCAAATGTGAGGTTAACCTCAGAATACACAAACATCCACAAACGAGCACAACAATAAAACTGCCCGCAAAACATTTCTGAGTGTGATTTTACATCATTCTGTCTCCTTAATCAATTCCCAACCAATTACAACCACTACAAAACAAAAACAGTACCATTTTAGATACCACATTAAATTGCTTTAAAATTAAATATCATTTCCCAGTTAATTGGGAATGTTCTCAGAACGTTGGCTAACTTTCTTGCAGTATTCATCAGACAGTCTTTGACAAGTCTACACTCCAGAATAAACAATTGCTTCATGATGCCTTAGAGGAACCATTTTTGGCTGTATGGTTCCATAAAGAACCTTTAACATTTAACCTTCAACCTTTCTGTTTCACAAAAGCTTCTTTGTAGTGGAAAAAAATTATTTGCACTATAAAGTTAAGAAAGAAATGGTTCTTTAAAGAACCTTTGACTAAATGGCATTTAGGGAACCAAAACCGGTTCTTCTCCAGCATCTGTGAAGAAGCTTTATTTGCATGAGTCTGTGGGCGTGTCCTCCGGGTTACAGGTGACAGCTGTATAGTTCACTTGTTTGTGGCAAAGGCATCACATGAAATATCACCAAAACGTTCCATTTACAGCAACAGCAACATTAACAAAGACGACACCTGACAGGTGTATGAACACGCAACACTGCTGGCTGTGTAATGCAGCACACAGAGGATTTGATTACACGCTGACATGAAATTCTGCAATCCATAACAGCCATGAATATAGTTTTGTGTCTTCTCCTTCCACAGAAGTGCTGGGTGTGTGTGTGTGTGTGTCTGAAACACACAGACGCATACACGTCACACCTTTATCAGCTCTTGCACGGTAGGTTGGTTGGAATGTTTCTATAACGTTTCCATTTGTTATTTGTAGTCCATACTGTATTAATGTTGTGGTTTGGTTATATAAATGTTATTTAAACGTTATTTTAATTCTGTAACATTTAAAAATGTTCCAACTTAAGAAACATTTTTTGGTATTTATTATATAAAATGTTAAAACAAAGTTTTACTAATGATTTACTTTAAGAGCAAGAACATTAGCAACGTTTAGAAAACATTTCCTGTTAGCTGGATGGATGGGCTGTGGTAGGTCATCTACACAAAGAAACGAGGGCCAGGGAGATAACAAAACAGGGCCAAACAAAAGCCTGTGTTGATTTATTTGCCTAGGATGTCACGACTTTCCCCAGACAGTTGACAATAAGAAAAATATCCTTCCAGAAGACATTTGTCGATTGTGGGTGGGAATACATGGCGCTCATCCATCAAAACAACCGTGTGTGTGTGTGTGTGTGTGAGACTTTAAAGGCTAATCCATCAGGCACAAACCCTCAGACACGTTTAAGAGCTGCAGTTTGTGCTAAACGTTTGGACCGTTACGCAGCGTATAGCCACATGATGAGCAGCCCGTGTTATGAGTCCGATTTATGAGGTGCTCTGTGGCCCAGACATCCTTTATAGCAGGTCGTAACGCTCTTATAAGTCAGCACAAGACTGCCTGCTGGACGGGGCCAATCGAGCGAAGATATTTTTAGCATATACAAATCTGTGTTTCTGTAAAATGTGCATTCTAGAAGCTATTAGTTCACTTCACAATAACTGATGCAAAACATAACGAGACATTTCCACATTCAAAATGAGCGACAGAATATTCTGAATATGATACAGAACACACAAGGTCTGCGTGAAACAGAAGTTACAACCAATTGTTTTGATGTTGTTTAAAATGTGAATTTTTGATTTCAAAACCAGGTTAACTGTCTGTATGACACCTTTTTAAAACATGAAGCTGATCATAAGACATGCTCTCTCTGTTTCTTCTGCCACTGCACAATAAAAGCCCCATTCAAACTATATACCCCCATGACATTCTGAGCGACTGCAGCAGGACCGCAGACAGTGTGACACATCTGATATCAGTGTCAGTGGACCGTCAACACTTGTCAGAGTGAAGGAACATATGTCATAAACACACTGACCTCAGGTGACAGAACACACGCTGGTGACCTGACACACAGCAGCTCTTAAAGCTACAGAACAAACTCACACAACATCACACCATCCAGCAATAACCTCATTATATGACACAAATATCACTAGATCCACAATACTCAAGTTATTGTTCTATACAGTAGAACAATACTGTGATACTGTGTACAATACTGTGAACTCAAAACACGCCATATGCCCAGATGTATTATTACCAACACAAGCTCACAATCTTCATAAACTCTGACTTCTTTAACAACAGACAGAAACTGAGAGAATCTTTTCTTCTTAAAGTCTGCATGACCCAACAGATGTCACTGTTCTCAATGTGTCGCTTTGTTTAAGACACAGTTTTCATGAGGAGTTCAATTTAAATCAAGAATCAAAATGAGTTTGAACCAAAGCCGAGACCCTTTCAAAAACTGCAATGGAAACTGAAACGATAATACAAAAGTCAACATAACATAAAATTCATCTTGCTCTTTCTTTAGACAAGCGCAAAATCTCCAGAAATAAACCACTGCTTGCAAACTGGGCCTTGGAATTGTGGCTAGAAGATGGAAGGAAAAAATAAATCTTTAATTAAAATGATACTGTACCCAATAAACAGTGGAAATATAATTTGTGAATGTGCTGATGAATGAAGACAGGCATTGACTGCGTTTAGGTTTTTAATTAGTGTGTTGAAGTCTGATAGCGCCCCTTCACTGAGCACAGAGAACGTGCCGAGCAAACAGGAACCCAAAAGAGAGACCTCAGATCCACTGTTTATATCATTCCCGCTTCTAACAGAGGAGTGACAACTCAGAGGAGTTCTGTTATATCTGACCTTCAGCGGGACGAGGGAATAGAAAATCTTACACTTCTGACACTAGAGTTGAGTTTTAGCTAATGAGCAATCAACCGTGAACACAAATATACATATTTACCTCATCTAAAGAACTTCTCTCAGAAATATCTGAGATAAAATCAACACTTTAAAGGTAAGGTAGCCTGCTAGCAATAGTTAGCAATGGCTAGCTTTGAAAGCATAAGATCCCACCCTCGCTTCAGAGTGCTCTCCAAAGCCACGCCTCCTCCAACATAAGCCACGCCTCCTCCAACATAAGCCACGCCTCCTCCAACATATGAACGCATACATCGTTTGACAGGCAAATAGAACATTTAGGACAAACAGAATGTTTTATGGTTCTGCGCCTTCCACAGGTGATAAATATACTTAGAGCACTGAGTGATGCTCTCAGGATGTGAAGAGACTTTCAACCAGCAAAACAAAAATTGTTCCAGGAAAAAAAATCACCTACCCTGCGTTTAACAAAACATAAGTGAGCTTTGAAAGAGCAAAACAGACTGCCTGTGGGTGTTAGCGGTCAGTGGACGTACATTTGCAGGCAGACTGTATCTGAGTGTGTTTTATGTGACCATCATCCATCTCTTCCTCTGAGCATCACACAGCCCACCTCACTACATCTGACAATGGCTCTCCTCCAGCGTCCATTTGGTAACAGCCTTCGGTAATTAGCTGAAAACTGTGTGACCTGTGCCAATTAGAAAGTTTGCAGATTTGGCAGCAAAATTCAGTGCTGGGCTAATGAATCATGAAACGCTTCATTACAGGCGAGTGTGGAAACGTTCTCCAACTCAATAACTGGCCAAGCAGGCCTGAAAGAGCCACAAAAGCTGGGCTTACACAAACGCTGACACATTTAGCGCCAGGAAAAGAACAATCATAAAAACAGTCTGAGCTGCTGCTATTATAAGAGCTTCTGTTTTGGTCCTCTACATTTCCAATGTGTGCTTACACGATACAGTCCTGTCTGAACACAGCACACACTCAAAACATCTCACTGGAGGTCTACAAGAGTCCTTCAATGAGTCTTTCTGATTGGATGACTCTTAAAGAACCCTTTATCATACAGCTTTTTTTAAATCTTGGTAAACTGCAGTGTGAAGGAGAAAATACTGGAATAACGTCTGTACAAACGGACTGGTGTTTCAAACACTCATCATTTCATTGTGTCTTTAGATGTCTGAAGTTCCTCCAGCTCGCTCTTTATTTCTGCTTTATCTAGATGTGTTGTAGATGCTTGTAACCCTCAGAGTGTCAGGTCAGGACATCTCCGTTTCCATGGCAACGCTTAATCTGGTGCTTCACTCGCTGTAGGACCATCACATCCTCTCATGTCCTAAAGCCAAAACTGAACACAACGGAGCAATCAGAACCATCAGGTGTTGAATCACCCTAAAGAAGCTCATTTTGTATTATATATTAACTGTGAGGTGGCTGCTTTCCAAAGAAATCTAAATGTAGACACGAACCTTTTATTTTATGACGTGTAAATACACAGATAAAAAGACCACAGATAGAAAGGAAACAGGGTTTTTTTTGATTGTGAACCAGTAAGACTTCAAATCATCCAGAATTCCCAAGCAACCACACAGTGATAAAAAATGCTCAGAACATGATAAAAACCACTTAGCAATGCTCTAGCAACCACACATGACACCACAGCAACCACCTAGCAACACCATAGCAACTGCATAGTGATGTGCAAAAACAACATCAGCTCTCAGACAACCGCATGGCAACACCGTGGCAACCCCTCACCACTCTGTAGATCTGTGTCAGCGAGTTCACACAGGCAACACTGCTCATATTTTCTTCAGAAAGCACAAAGATGTATTTTAAAAACGTCTATCATTAGCATGTTTTGTGCTTTAATAACACAGCTGTCTCGTATTGTGAGTGAATCATGCTGAAGGAGCGCTCATGGCGTTCTGAGAGATGTCATCAGGGTTGAAGAGAGAAAAGCCCGTGATTCAGCTGTCCAATCTTCCATAGACAGATCCCATCATGCATAGAAATCACAGGATAAATCACAGCCCTAACAGAGAATGTTTTATCAGGGTTATCGAAGCATTCTTGCAGCAATGTTGGCAGAATACTTCTTAACGTTTTATAATATATATATCAAACGTTATTCTTTAATTGTTAGCAGAACGTTTGAATTTAACACAAATTTAAAACCAGCTGAGAGCCACTGCTCACATGAAGAACACTGTAAGGATAAACATCAAAACAGTAAATTACAGTAACTGCTTTTGTACCGTAAGCGCATAATGTTTCTACAGTACTCACAGCCTTTGTAGATGTCGGTGGGAATCTGCACAGCCGTGTATGAATAATTGACTTTATTTTTAAAGTTGGGATCATCCACAAACTCCAGAGAGAGAGAGTTCGGGTTCTCCAGGAGGTTTTCCCCATCATCATCATCCACCTGCAATGAGAAGACAAGACACATTATAACACACACACACACACACACACACGTGTGTTTGTGAGGAATAAAACAGGCACTAAAGACACACTCATGACATGTAATCATGACGGTTCTCATATAGAGAAAGTTTTAACACATCACCAGTCTATTCAAGCACAACACAATACAACAGCAGGCAGCAAAGTGTCAGTGACGGCCTCAGATGATTAACACTACATAATAACACAACACGAGAACTGACTATTAGCATTTACATTAAAAACAAATCAATAACTGAAAGCATAAAGGCAGCAAAAAGACTACAAATAAAACAGATTGTAATGTGAATGAAAACTCCATTTTACCTCCACACATGATGTACATACAACAGGTGAGATGACTGTTTCCTGAAGTGTTTCAGCATTTGTGTTCTGAATTTTCTGAATATGGAGCGAGTCTTTAAATTGACCTTGTCTTCAAAAATCACTATTATTCACTCACTTCCTGCTAAATGCGGTTCATAAATCAAATCTCTCTCTCTCTCTTACTGTACAATGAAACATGTCGAGATACGCTGAGATGCGGGTGATATATGCTGTACAGTATTGGAGAGGCATGATGTAATTGGGGTTGATGTTGTAAAAACTGTTTCTTTTGTCAGCTAATGAAAGTCATGCCTCCTGCCAAGTGGGACAACTGATTTATGGTCGTCCTTTAATTATTAAAACACAATTACAAACTGTTGTTAGAACCAATGCAAAGACAGAGCTTCACTGACTCCATCAATGTGACACAGAAACATATGACAGACATGAGCAAAGCTGGCGATCTGTTTATGGTCACTTTCAACATTTTAGATGAGAAACATTAGCTGACATTTTGAGAACATTCCCTGTTAGCTGGGAACACCCTTCTTCTCTTTTCTACACGTCTAAAAAAGTAACAGGTATCAGTTTTTGCTACACAAAAACAGAAGAAAGTGCACTTTGTGTTGTGCATAGTGCAAAAATAGTACGAACAGTATGACAACAGAAGTTGCAATGAGTTACACTCAACGTATTTCAATACATTTTTCAATACATTAGTATTTCTTTGCATTGAATTAATATTTGCAGCACTATCACACACAGGCGTTTGTGAGCTGGTGTTGATGTCAGATCTTCATCTCACAGTCATCTGTCAGATGAACATCAGTGGATCTTATCCAGCAGACAGATGCGCGTGTTTTAATGTAAAACAACATTGTGTTTTTGGAGCAGTGGAAACATAATCAATTACAGATGAAACCATTTCACCATCTGGATTTCGATCTTGTGTCGTGAATTTTAATTTGTATTCAAATGTGTTTTCTGTAGTTTGAGAAGTTTTACATAACAGTGTGCTGTATGGATTTATAAATAATACTTCAGTACCTTCTACAGTCTACAGAAAATAATCACAGAACGGTGAATTTGAAGGCTGGATGGATAGATAGACAGAATGATGGGTAGAGAGAAAAGACAGAATCTATTGATGACTCTTCTCTGGATTCTGGATGGTTTTTTAATGTAGCATTCACTGCTATTGAAGAAACAGCTCCTTCAAAACTGAAGATTCTGTCATTATAAAGTGACCGAACCTGCATGACGTTCTACTAGAGACTAAATGATCTCACACAGAACGTGTGCCTTCGGCTTTCATATAAAAGTCAAAATGGAATATGGAATTGATCATAAAGTCTATATGACTCATTTTACATTCCACCGAAACATTGTGTAAGAAACAGAAATTTGAGTTCCTCTCCAATGAACCTCTGATTGTGTGCCGACGTTATTTTAAAATGAAGGGAAAACAAACTTGGATGACAAAACAAAAACAAAAGACATCTAAAATAAAGCAAGCCAGGTGAAAGGGATCAGCTAATCCGACATGTTTCTGACTGGAACATCAATGTAAATCTCACTTACATAATCTGAGTCGGCTTTGGAGTCGTAGTACTGGATGTCATTTTCCTGAAATTAGAGAAAGACAGAAACATTAATGTCACACAGTCGGGTGTCTCAGGGGCTTTGTGTCTCCTCCCTCTCTTCACCTCCTCCTTTTCCTCCTCTACTCACTTCCTATTCACTGAGAGCATCTCACAGAGGGTAAAACATGGTCACTCAGTCTCCGTGTGTGCAGCCTGAGACTTGTTTTGGAATTGGATATACACATCGCAGCTAACAGAGAATGTTCCCTGAATGTTGGCTAACATTCTCTCAAAGTTCTCTCAAAGTTCTCTCAGTTATTAAACAATGTTCTTGCATTAGCAGAACGTTTTATAATGTTGTAAAACATTACAGAATTTAAACATTCCTATAAATGTTAATGCAATGCCTACAAAATTGGATGTTCTAAACCTTCCTACAACTTTCAAAATAACATTTTTAATGTTTTTGCTACTTCATAGAAAGGCTAGGAAAACATTCTTACAACATAAAGTTGTTAGCTGCGATACTGCTCTTACAGAATCAAACACTTCAAAGTGTGCATACTGAGTATAGTACACATACTGCATACTACAGAAACAATGGAGGTCCACAGCTAACAGTTCTCTCTCTCTCTCCTCACTTTCTCACAAGCAGGCTCTTGGCAGTCAGCTTCTCAGCTGTTGCTATAGAAACAGTGCTTTGTTCTTCTTCTGGTTCATCTCTCTCTCAACAGGTGAATCACACAGACGTTCCCAGCAACACAGAGACAATAACTGCATTAAACACAACAGCTTCAGACCACTGTAACGTTCTGAACTGGTTTCAGATGGTTAGTGCTTGTCTGTCAATGGCACAAGCTGGACTTAACCAGGACAGCTGTTAAAAGAAGAACGTACAGAAAGCACTTGATATTATCAGTAAGAAATTAATTGGCTGGACTGTTGAAAGTGGGCGTTACAAACCAGAACAGAAGTAGGTGGTGGGAGGAGTTAAAATGTGCCACAAAAATCCTTCACAATAAGACCAGGAAAAGTATTATCTGTGTCTTATATTCCACAAAAGGCTCTTGGTCTCTTCACAAAAGGTGAGAAATAAATTATTCTTTTAGGAACGCTTTATTAAAACGTTTTTAGTCCCTAAAGCCATTGTAGAAATCCTCTGTTCATTATTTATTTATTTTGTATGCAAATGTGTCCAATAAAAGGTTGATTACCAAAATAAAGAACTGAAGCATGAAGAATTTAGACATATTTTATTAAAGGTTCTGTACAAATAAAACATTTTCATATAAATTGTGTTTCCTAATATTCTTCTTTTATTTCCTGCTTTTCTTCCATTTTCTGTTCATCTCATTTCTCTTTGGTTGTTTTTCTGATGCCGTCAGATGGTTGGACCTGAAGGCAGCAGGATCAGACTGCGAAGATTCCAATCATCTGATAAGCTGAGGGGATGCTGTCCTGTTGCATTGTGGGTAATGTGGTTCTCTATTGTTCTCTGACACGGTTCCTCTGAGGAGTCCGTGTCTAGCATCAGATAAAAATCATAACACTGCGCAGACACACGGCCTGATAATGGGGCGTCTGCAGACATCACAAGCACAAAAGCTTTAACTAATCAGAGATAAACGCTTCAACAAACAAAGAGAAATGTAACTGGACTTTTACATTTTAACAATGAAATGTTTGCTCCGCTCTACAGTGCACATCCTCTGTACAGTGTTGACAATCTTTGAGAATGAGCAGTACCTGAAGCGACACGGACAAACTTGCTTTTATAGCTCAACGTGAGCTTAAAAAACAGAATTTATGATATAGTTCACGTCAGGTTTAATAGTTAATCTGAACTGTATTGTTTTATTGTGATCTCAGCCAGTGATTCCAGAGATATAATTCTAGTAGACAGGATTTGGTCTTGCATGACTGAAATAGCTGCCCAGAGCTGTTTCAAAGATGGCCGCCGACAGTGGAGACTTCTTTAAAGGGACTTTGCTAATAAACAGGTCACATCAACGTCAACACCACACACACATTATGAAGGGATCTGTGGGAACTGTCCTCCTCTATTTCAGCACATATTATCTTACATTTGTTCCTTTCTTCCTCTTTCTGTCCTTATTTTAGAATCTTTTTTAAATGGCCGCTTTTCCACGAGAGAGCTGAAGAGCCACTGGCCCTCTCAGAGCGGCCCTGAGAGCAGCCAATCAGCAATCAGCTCCCGGCGTGAGAACCCTGTTATTTGCGACCCTGTAATCATTTCCATCAAAATGCAGCAATGTCCATAAATTCAGCAGACAACATTCAAAACACAGGCAGGCTTTCAGAGAACAGCCAGTCAAGGACAGAGAGAGAGAGTTTGAGGAACAGCCACTTAATACACAAATACACCAACCAGAATATTGTTCACATAACCAAACGATACGCAAACAGTATACCCACAATGCAAATGGCCTGTTAACATTTCCCAGGGATGTAATTTGCAATTGAAAAGTCTGCTGGTGCTCCAAACGTCCGGCAATATCAAAGAACTGAAACTGTTATCTGTCACACGAGCGCAAACATATTCATGCACGCGACACATGCTGTTGAAAGGGCCAGTTGAAACTAATTTGTTTTCGATTGCTGCCTATTTTTATATTGTCTGCCAGCCAGAGACAAGGAAAAACAATCACAGATCTCAGACCAGATACAGCATTCAGACACCTATCTACATAAAAATGACAGAAATTATTATGACAGTTTCATTAACAGTCATTTTAAAACAGTTGTTTTGTTCTCTGTATTCTCTTTTTTTAGCTCAGTGTAAACACATGAAAATAGTTTGTATTGTGTAAAAGTCTGTTTTTACACCTGATGAAGAATGATCTTCTGTGAACACTCGGCTGTAAAACAGTGACTTCTGTACTATAACTAGATCACTTATATGTACTATATTATACATATAAGTTATGTACTATATAACTTATATGTACTATATTATACATGTAATTTATGTACTATATAACTTATATGTACTATATTATACATGTAATTTATGTACTATACAACTTTCAAACACGCATTCAATTATTGCTTTACCTGATTCAACGATGCTTCAACCAACTAACTAGCTGTGAAATAAACAGTTGATTGTTTCCTAACCTCATGCTAGAAGAGGCAGGAGATGACCAACCCCTGACAATTTCTTTGAACTGAATCTAATAGCGTGAGAAATAATAGTCTTATGATAGACTTAGTACAATGTGTGACTTACTTAAACTATGTTTGGGACAGCAAGAATTCAAATACATCACATTTAAATGTCTGTGTCTCAAATTAAAAAATTCTGAAACTATTATGATGCACTTATTTCTTCAGTTTCTAAAGAGCTTGTTTTCTTCTAACACAAACTAACCCCTCTTCTGTTCACATTACCTTCCTCTGTGTTCAGTGTAAAACACACACACACACACACACCACACACACACACACACACACACACACACAACACACACACACAACACACACACACACACAACACACAGACACACACACACACACAACACACACACACACACACACACACACTCACTCACACACACAACAGAGAGAGACAGAGGGCAGGAGCTCCTCTCGGGGATTCAGTGTGCGATGAGATGGGCTGTTGTCTGCTGGAGCGTGGAGATTTGGGGAGGTATTGATCTGAAGCTCAGCTGCACGGAGGAATCAATGCAGGAGATTTAGACACGGGGAGCACCATCACCCCACAGTCGTCTCCTTATTCTGCCCCATAATGCCGTGCGGGGGAGCGCTCAGCTGTGAGAGCAGCTGAAACTCCTCGCAGTCGGAGAAATTTCATCCGATTTATATAGAGCGTGCAATCATTTACAATTATGCTCTTGTAAACGCTTTCTTACTAATGTGACTCTGGAGAAGGTGCACGCGGGGTGCAAGTGGCACTTTCTAAAGCTGGTGGTTACAGATATAAACCAAGTCATAAGATGAGACCTCAGGTGCAACTGCATGCCAACTGAAAACACACTGTTAAAGCTTTTATACAGCGCAAACCTTAAAATGACACATCTTTAACTGTTCTGTAGCACGTTAAGTTCATCGAAGAACGTTTAGCAGAAACTCTTCCCAGCTAACAGAGAACATTCTCAGAATGATACTGTTCATGTTCTCAAAGTTCTTTCAAAGTTATCAAAAACATTTTTGCAGTAACATTAGCAGAACATTTTTCGTAAATGGCAAACATTTGGCAAAACAAATGGCAAAAATGTAACCATAAAAACGTTAGTTCTAAATTGTTCATGAAACATTTAAAAAACGAATTGTAAAAAGCGTTTTTAAATGATACTTTATGGAAACATTAGAGAAACGTTCTTACACAATTTTTCTAGAGCTCATTTGTAAGTCTCTATGATATTATAGTGTACACAGATACAGTATGACTCTGTATGATATTATAGTGTACACAGATACAGTATGACTCTGTATGATATTATAGTGTACACAGATACAGTATGACTCTGTATGATATTATAGTGTACACAGATACAGTATGACTCGACCCTTTAGGATATTTTCTCACCTATTCTTTCATCTGCCAGGTAAAATTCATAAGTCTAATTGACTTATAAAAGTAACAGCACACATCTGCTCAATAACAACACACTCACTTATACAGTCTTAAGAACAGTCAGTTCCTCCGGATTTCTCCTTGACCTTGATCTGAACTCTGTTCACATGAAGTGATTCTTCTGTGTGAAGAACTGTGTAATGGATTCTGGTGAGAAGCGTCTGAATGTTCTGCCAGACTGAGACATGCGAGCAGGAGTGGAGAGAGTCGAGCAGCTGGAGTGGTTCTACCTGGAAGAGAGACTCTCCAGTAAATGATGACTTCAATCAGACTGCTAAAATTACACAAGGGTCACCAAGGAAACCACTGGAAGTGGAGTGTACAGCAGGCACACGTGTGTGTGTGTGTACGTGTGTGTGTGTGTGTGTTGTGTGTGTTGTGTGTGTGTGTGTTGTGTGTGTGCATGAACACTTTTGATAACTTGAGAACTTTGAGAGAATGCTAATCCAATGTTCTGAGAACATTTCCTGTTAGCCAGGGTGGCTTGAGGTAAATGTACTAATTATTTCATATAGACAACAGATTTCCACATTCTCACACTGTGTGATGTCACAATCCATACAGTTTTGAACGTGTGATTTTCACACGTACTGAACAGTGAAGGACTTCTGCTGGAAAACAGCACAAAACTGATGAACAAAAACAATGTTGAAGCATTCAGAACTGCATCTACAACCAGAGAATCACATACATTAGCCCTCCTCTCATTATTTAATCAACTACCAAGAGTTATGATGTTTTTACCCAAGACTAGATTGACAAAAATATATACACATATTTTAAACTAAGTCATCCATTGGCATGTTTCCCACAGTGTGTCCTCTCGCTGACCACGAATGGCTCGGAGTGGAACTGCAGTCGGTGCCAACGTTACCCTGGAGCCAAGCAGCCCATCTCTGTCACAATAAAAACAGAGTTTGAGGTAATTGGCTCTTCAAAGAGGAACAAGTAAGCTGCTCTCTCCGCCAATCCCTTCTAAGTGGCTGAGGTCCATTAGTCATTGAATACATTACTGGCTTTAGAGGGCCATCCTTAAGACCTTTAATCAGACTAAAAGCAGAGATGTATAAAACCCCTCTGGACCTCCTTCATGTTACCTGGTTCTTGAGTGTACAGATGTGCATGTGTTGCCTCTTTTCTTTGTTATATATTACGTTTTATGCTTTAAGTAAGAACTGTGTTTGAATACTACGGTAAACAGTGGTCTTAAAATCACAACGCTGATTTAAAGCTGAGGCAAGTAGCTGCTGGAAATCTCACAAGCTGTCCGACCTTGAAGTTTTAAAGACAAACGATAGTGGCTGACAACTGCTGGTATTTTTCTTATTCATTTTCTCCACAGGTGAAAATTCTCCAAAGACATAAACTGAAGCAACCAGCACTGAGAAGAATGAAACAGATACACACTTTTTACAGTGTTCCTGTAGCTCAAGAGCTTTGTGTTAGCAACGCAAAGGGTTGCGAGGTCAATTTCACGGGACACACAAATGTATATATGTACTTAAAGCTACAACCTTTAACTTCTGCCTCTCTACTGCCCTCTCTGTTTGGAACATAAAACTGCAGCTTACATACTTTTATTTAACAGTGTGTTAAACTATTATATAAACTATTAACTATTTTAGACATTTTTAACTATAGTTATGTTTATGTTTATTGCAAAATATTCAAACACACAAAGACATTTAAGCTGTTTGAAAGAGTATAGAGACTCATGTGGAAGGAGATGACGGGCACTTTTAACACCATTGCAGTTACTATGGTAACACCGACTTTTCAGCGGTAAGAAGTGGAACTGTCACACTTTCTAGAGAAAAGCAATTGTGTTGTAATTGACTGATTGATTGACTTCATCAGAGCATGTTTACATCCCAGAACACGAAGCTAAAAGTCAGAACACTTAAGAATGCACAGACGTGGAATTTACCAACACAACGTCAAAAACTTCCCTCAAAACAACGCGACCCCACCCAGACCTTCTTGTTTTATGATGAAAGGATTGATTGATTACAGAATGGTGATTATAGCAAATGGCCTGGAAGATGGCTGCCTCTCTCTCTCTCTCTCTCTCTCTCTCTCTCTCTCTTACCATTGTAACTCATCTGTAGAGTGCCTCTCCTCTCTCCATAATGGCACAGCTATTAGTACTAATGCATTTCAAACACACTGCTGACACACCGGATCGAAAGGCATGTCTCTATCTCTCTCTCTCTGTCTTATGTTGCCTTTACCTCCCTCACAGGTTCCCTTTAAACACATCTAATCAAACAGAGCCGGGTTTCCTCTGAGCGTGTAGGTACAGGTGTACGATGAGACTAATATGAGACCACTATGAGACTAATATGAGAACAGAGGCCCAGAGAGAGGACAGATGAGCTGTGTGTTTATCCATCATACCTGTCACAGTCAATAAGTGTGTACAGCATCCTTGATCTCTGGTCAACAGGAAAAGGCCATAGGGTACAGTAATGGAGCCTCGAGCTGCCTCCCTGGTCGCTATGGCAACAGCTGCTGGGGTATTCTGGGAATCTGGGCCGATGACATCACCTTTGTTAGCGCGAGGCACAGATGGACTGAGGCAGGTACCGAATGAAGAGGTCCGTAAAAGCGCACAGACGCGTTCATGTTTGCACGAGCAGGTGTTTGTGTCCCAGCACAGTTGGCCATGCATACTTAAACACGCAAAGCGCATTTGTGAGAACACAGTTAAGCAAACAGACGCGCCATGTTGGTGGGCTGCAGGTTTTTGCAAGACTCGCACCACGCGACACTGACCTCAACGTCACGAGTGTTGCAAATAGCACCAGAGCTGTAATACAGCAATTTGTGATATTATGATATTATGACACAACACTCCAGACAGCTGAGGAAATATAGCGGATACCGGAGAGCAGAAACTGATTTATTTAGCACACCAAATTTAGCCCATCATCAAAATTACTGCCAACATATCATGAAAATATGATATATTACTCAGATCTAAACACACTAAACACACACACACCAGCTTGTCCATGTCTGCATTTATAGGCGCCTTTTGCATGACCGTCACGTGAAAGACTCCAATTTCTGACTGTGTTCCTGTTTTCTTCACCTGATGCTTCCATCCACTTATGTTCCATGCTAAAGAACGTGCACACCAATCTAATTACAGCGAGAGAAGAAACTGCTACAAATCTAAAATCGACCAATGGAGAGGCTCCTCACAGAAAAACAATCCCAGCATCCCCTCCTGGAGGCCCCTCCCCTTTCTTTCCCAACTCTCTGAGAAGTTTTTGATTCGGTTCAGCCCCCACAGTTCTCCATTACCTGCCCTAATTAGAAAGGCAAATGAAATCAGCTCGTAATACATTATTAATGTCCGTGTGTCATTAGGATTCAATTCCAGTATTTGCGACAATATGATATTTTCAAACTGTTTTCACGCCTGGTTTAAAGCGAGGGCAGATAAGAGGAGGTGCTAGAGGAAGAGAGAGATAGTGTGAGAGGCACGTAAGAGGAGAGAGAGAAAATGACAGTTATAGAGAGAGAGAGAGACACCATATATTAAACTCTTAGTGAATGAAACAAGGCATATAAATGAATATGAGAATAAGTAACTGCACTGAGAGGAAATGTTGAATAAAAAATATCATTGTCTACTGATCTCTGAACTAACATCACGAAACACCCAAAAACACACAATACCACTCACACGGTTCTGATGCTGATATCTCCAACTGATCACACCTTGTTTCTAGAAACAAGAAATCCCAAAAACACCCCAAATTTAAATCCAAATCTGATATGTGAGACGCCAGAGGCATCAAAGACATCAGCAGAAATCCAAAGACTTCTTCAAACGTATTCAAACTGATGTTTAAAACGTCTGCTGACACTACTGAACTGTGTGTGTGTGTGTGTGGCTACATGTGTGTGCTTTTCTCCAAGCTTCTTTTGGAGAAATGTGATTGTTCTCTAAACGTTGTGTGATGGTAACGCAAGCAATACTGGGAACTGATTCTCTGATTTTAACACTTTATATGGATTACAAAGGTGAAGTAATAACAAGTTTTCTGAACTTTAGACACACATCCACACAAATGACAAACGTTTCATTTGTGCTTTTGAAAAGGTCACCCATAAAAATGACCAAAATCTGCGACAGTAATTATTCCTGCTACAATGTGGCTGAGTAAAATGTGTTCTCATATTGTTCTCGTACTCTGATTAAAAAGTTAAGTGAGACCGTAACCTCAAATCTCACTTTCAGACATTTTGTTCTGAAGTCATTTTGGCTCGACTTCCCAGCGAACCATTTTAGGTTGTAAGAATGTTTTCCTAACATTTACTTTCAGTAACAAAAACATTAGAAATGTTTTTGAAAGTTCTAAAAATGTTCAAAACATCCAGTTTTTCAGACATTGTATTAATGTTATTGGTTGCATATAAGACCGTTATTCATTTTTAAATTCTATTTATAAAATGTTTTTAAAACATTCCACTAACTTAAGAATAACTTTTTGATATACATGTTAAAAAATTATACTAACTTTTTGGTAACTTTGGGGTTGAAAGAACGTTTAAGGAATGCTAGTCAACGTTCTGAGAATATTTCCTGTTAGCTGGGTTTGGACTTACTTTGATTCCATCTTGCCATGAATGTTCTTTCTGGATGTCTTCAGCCTCTCTGGCCAGCCTCTGAAAGAGAGAACCGGAGGCTCATGAGGTTCATGTCAAACAATTTCAAGAACCAAAAACACATTTTTGCCAAACAATAATTCAATATAATTTTAACACTCTACAAAGAAACAATTACAATTATAAACCTTGTGTGTGTCTCTTATGAAGCACACACAAGATTTAGCTCAGTCAGGGAAACTGGCCCACAACAGAAACAGCAGTGTTCTGTTAGTAAAACATAACGACAAAAACAAGTACAGTAGGCAATTTCAGAAAGGCTAATTAGCATAAGATACCGCACTCCCTTTGAAGTACTCTTTAAAGCCACGCCTCCTCTCACACATAAACACCGCATTCGGCCCGAATGCAATGATTGGACGAACATTTTATAGTCTTCCCCAGAAGATATACATTTATATAAATATATTTACATCACTTTACTTAGTGATTGCTATCAGTGTTTAAAGACTTTCAACCCCCATAACAAACAATGTTTCAGGAAAAAAATCACTTACCCTGCATTATTCTAACTATTATCTACAACACCACGAATATTTGTCAACAGTCACTACAGTCAACAATGTCTAACCAATTTCACTTCATTTCAAGGCGAAACTGAAAAAGTTTACTTACTACTTTAGAGTGCATCTTTAATTCGACAGACTTCATGAGAAAAGCTTTCTGTATTATTTTGAAAAACATAAGTTGTCTCTCGACACACTTCTCAGTGTATGTGGGCAGCTCTGCATGTCACAGATTCATTCTATGCGTCAGCGTCTCAACAGTGTCAAGCCCACTTCTCTGAGCTAATGGTGCTTATTCTCAGCAAGATATTTCCCCTCACAAGCTTTCTGATGAGCTGCAGAAATATACATTCATGTACCAACAAATTCACTTTTTATTACACTGACTCACATATTGTATCCCAATTTGCATACTGTGCACTTAAGTTACACACTTTGCAGATAACAGGAAAGTAAGCACATGCAAGGTATACTTCTCTATGTTGCATACTACTTGCGTTTGCACACAAAAACATGATTTGTAGTATGCAGTATAATCACATGACGGTTTCGATTAATTTTGTGGGGGAGGTTAATGTTTTTGATTAAAGATTACGAGGGCACATGAATGAACAAAATAATGACATGCTGAAGGAAAATAAAAGGAAAAAAATGAAGAGCTGTAGGAAAGTATGAAGTTTGTCCGGATTGCTCCGAGTTACAGCAGTGGCTGTTTAAGAAAAGTTCCCAGAGTAACACACGACGCTGCTGTAACCAGAGTCCATATGGTGGAGGTTTATAACAGAGATATTGGCCCGCACTTCCATGATGTCAGCACAATAATACACACACCCCAGCACTGAAACCTGCTGCCTTACACACACATTACTCGCTGGTCAGAGGAACATGTGCGGAACTGACCCAAATTTCATGTCCAAATTATTATTTCATGAACAAATCCTGTGCTGAAAACCTTTCTCTCTGTCGCAGCTCTCGGATCTCATTTGCATTCATGAATATTCAAACATGCCATGTCTTCAAATGTCACAGCAGGTGTGGAGTCAGTGATGGAGAACAGCACAGGTTCTCCCGGTTCCTCATGATGGACAGTTTGAACATGCTGGAAGAAAAGAGATTTAACATCTACACTGATCTTCCATCTCAGTTCTTCAAGTTATCCACGTTTCATTTTTTAGACATTATATTATCATTATTGCTGGGTTGTATGAACGTTTTTTTTAAAATTGTTAAAACAAATTCTATGTTTTTAAATGTTCCACTAACAACTCAAGAGTAACAGTTTTGATACATATGATACGTAACGTTACAAAAGTTTTACTAATGTTACTGTGAAAACATTTTGTGATCATTTAGAGAGAACTGATATGATGTTCTGAGAACGTTCCTACTGGGTTGTCCCCAGTACATGCTTACATTGTGTGGAAAAGAGCCTAAACTCTCTGCTATTCTTCCTTGAATGGTGTTAGACAGAAGACAGAGAGTCACAGGGTGGGTAAATGATGACAGAATTTCATTTTAAGGCGAGCTGCTGTACTCATCGCGTGTGGGAGCACAGTATTGCTTTCAGTCTCTGTTTTCAGACACTATTAGATTAGATCTGTAATCACAAGAGTTTCCACACAGGTGATTCACTCTCTGGATGTCCTGCAGTCCCACATTCCCCTGATTTTCCTGGGGAGAGCCACCTGATCAGACCGACTCACCCATGAACACCTGCTGCCTGTTTCCTGGTGTAGGGTGCAATCACCCACTCACTTCAGCTCGAAACACAGGCAGCACTCAGCAGTCTCCCCCTCACGCCAAAAGAACTTCAAAAATATCAATAACGTACATTTACAAGCTGCAATCCTACACTTATTGTCTTAAAAATGAACAAAACACAGTTATTGTGCAAGAACATAACAGATCCGTGTTCTACACGATCTCTGAATCACACCTGTAAATTTATAATAATGATTTTAATCTGAGCAGTTTTATGTTTCAAACAGAGATGGCGACAGAGAGGCAAAAGTTACGGATTGCAGCTTTAATCAACTGCATTTAAATCTTTCAAACTGTTATTGAACTGCAGCTTAAATATGCAGTAAGCCCGCAGCAGTAATGCATCTGATGCTGGGAAAATAAGTCAGCGAGTGTTCCAGAGGTGAACCTAATTCAAGGGCAGTTGCATTTAATGGCTACACTATTAGAACTAATGCACATGGCAAATGACACTTTACTCCAGGGGGCAATTCAAACTGTAATAAACATTATATTTTATTGACCAGACTTGCACGAGGACATTAGCTGCATTTATACACAACGCTATGATTTGAATACACTTTAAAGACTGGGCAATATTTTCCAGAAACATTTCTCCTTCTGCTGGTTAAAAGTCTCTTTACATCCTGATACAGTGCTCTAAATATGTTAATATAAAAATATATATCTTTTGTGGAAGGCACAAGACATTACAGTGTTTGTCCAATCATTGCATTTGCGCTGATACTATATACAACAATGTAAGCATGGTTGGTACAGTTAATCTGAGGGCACTAGCTTTTAATGTTAAGATTATATTAGCTGACGTTTAGATATGAGAGACTATTGGATGACTGGCAGATAACCAGTAAGCCATGCACAAATCCTGCATGCACAGTTCAACAGTTATGACATCACTGATTGTTCACAGTAATACAGTAACATTTACAGCAGAGAGCATTTTCTCTTGACTTATACACAATGACATTTGTGTAACATAACCTCATTAATAATGTCTCTTGTGTTACTGTGCACAATGTATCAGTGTACGTTATTCTAATCAAATGTTCAAAGTTTCATCAAACAATTTAAACATTTTCTCTGACTTTTTCTGTAATATAAGGAGAATTTGGCAACAGTAGTATGCTAAACCATTGTCACATGACCTCACCATGTTACATGTTTAATTCAGTGAGGGCCATCCACTTACTTTCATATAACTACTTTTGGTTTTGCATTTTACTCCAATTCGGAGTAAAAATGTTCTGATGGTAACATGAAATGGAAATTGTTTTTTGTTGCTCTTTTTACATGGATAGGCTTAATTTGTCACACTGAAAATAGGTCAATCTGAGCGCAGTGCATTATGGGATTCTGTACAATGTGCTCTGATTGTTACCTGTGCTTTTTGGCAAATGTAGTAGATCATATTGCTTGCGTACAGAAAATTGGCAAACTATGAATAGTATTCATACTGCATACTTCAAAAATAGCACGAGTAGTATGCTATTCTGAGCGCAGAATCACGCTGGGCTGTGCTTACACAGCACTAACTCCAGAGATCAGATCCATTTAGGTCAATGAACAGAGATCATTCAATATTACAAACTCAGAACATGTATGAGAGTATGAGAGAGAGTATGAGAGAGAGAAAGTGAACGTCTTTGTTGCTCTGTTAGATGGATGAACACACAGACAGATGGAAGAATGGATGGATAAATGGACAGATGGATAGACAAACACAAACATTCGTTTACTTAACCAGAAAGCGCATGTGCTGTACATGAGACATCAAAAATGAATCAGGTCACAGAAGCCTTAAAGACGTGAATTTTAAAACAAATGTAAAATGGCACGAGATCTCATTAATATCTCAAATGTTTCTCTAGACAACGTTCAAATTAAACAGAAATTAAACACCATCTTCCTTCCTCTCGACAGCATTAAGACTACACAGAAATAAAATGCAGGTTTTAAAATTGGCTCCCAGGAAAAAGACCCCAGTAACAGATTAATTAAATAATTAATATAATGAACAAATGATCAGAGCTCTGTTAGTCACATTCATTTATATATACACACCGGAAATCAACAATTTTTCCCATTTGTGTCGCTATGATTTTCCCAGCTATCCAGAAAACAGATCCAGGATACAGCTGGAACAACTGCCTCTCTTGAGTTTAAAAACAGTAATATTTACTTTACATAAACTTTACATCTGTCAAGACTTAAGACTCCTATCGTCAACATCCCAGTCTCAACTGTTTCTGAATCAGTTTTATATCATACTGATTCATATTTCATATGCAACTTAAGGAAAGGGCCTCAACTGGTTCTAGATCAGTTTACTTTCATACACAGGTGAACGCGGATGACTGGTCTCTGGTCCGGCAGAGGCTCTAAGACCTTCATTCTCTCCACAGTGTTTAGCTGGAATTAAACCCAATCACAAGAGCCACTGAGTCAGAACACAGCCACAATAACAGATGGGCAGAGACACTCACTGATAGAGAGAGAGAGAGAGAGAGAGAGACAGAGAGAGAAACAGAGAGAGAGAGAGAGAGAGTGAGAGAGAGACAGAGAGAGAGAGAGACAGAGAGTGAGAGAGAGAGCGAGAGAGGGAGGGAGGATTGGAATTTAACTTCTCTCTCTACTTTTTAGAGGGTGTTTGCTTAAAGAGCACTTGAGCTGTTTTTGTGTCCATCTTTTGTCTTTTGTGTCCATTAATTGAAACTTGTTTGAGTCTACGAGCCGAAGTGAACGAAAATAAACAGGAAAATGATTCATCTGTCTGTGTGTGAACATGACAAACAACAGTGAAGTGGGTGTGGAATTCGGTCCTAATGTCATTTTAGGCGACTTAAAAGGCAAATATTCAAATTTAGGACGCCTCTGAGGACGAGTCTGAGACAGTAGGACTGTCTGAAAAACACACAAGACAACATCCGTCCCTCATCACACTGAGTCTAGACAGCAGAGAAGAGCGAGAGTCACAACTGTATCTGACAGCAGGAAAACACACGAAACCTGATGCGACCTCATTTGTTCTTCTTATTCTGCATTCTGCATGTTTAGCTAATCTATCATATTATCCTTACAATCTATCTTAATTTAGTTTTTGCAAACTCCAAATGAAGATTCTGTCATGCTGTCATTAATTCGTGTTTTGAAGCTGCAATCTGTAACTTTTTTTGGTTACAGAAATCAGTTATTGAGCAAGTACATGACAGATCAGTGTTCAACACAATCTCCATATTTTACCCTGATTCACAACAGTCAGTTTATAATAATGATTTATCGTTTGAGCGTCGGGTCTGATTTCCCATGAAATGTCAGTTTGGCTTTATTTGATTCAACATACATAATGAAAAGTACATGAAGCTGCAGTTGTATGTGTTAAACTGAGATGGCGATAGAGAGGTGAAAGTTACAGATTGCAGCTTTAATCAAAGAGCAATGCAGGGTTTCAGATCTCACACTTACAGAAGTCCTCACAAAGACAGCAGTGGTGCTGTGTATCGTGACTTCAGAAAGCGCACACAGACGCTCGGTCAGGTAAGTGCTGACTTGGGCTGAACAGTTTTTGTACATAAGCCAAGCGTGGGCTGAGGAGGACACCAGGAGGGCACTTATACCATCCTCTTACACACACACACACACACACACACACACGTTTATATATAGAGAAAGAGAGAAAGAGAGAAAGAGAGAAAGAGAGAAAGAGAGAAAGAGAGAAAGAGAGAGAACAATGTCAACAATGTTGTTTTAGTTTCAACATGGCAACATTATCTGAGTCTATCAAGTATCTCTCTCTCTCTCTCTCTCTCTCTCTCTCTCTTCGTGTTTTGCAGATTGAAGCTCAAGGACGAACTGTTTATTTTTGCTGCCCTTTACTTCAATCACGGGCGTGTATCTTCAGATTTGCCGTGGCGATCATGAAGCGCTACAGGAAGAAAGAAAGGTCAGGCGGAACGTGCGCACTGACAGACGTCTGCTCTGCTGTTTTATTTTCTCATCATCAACAGATGTAGATCTGCGGTAGATCTGACAGCGCTTGTGTTCAACAACGCATGTCGTCTACGGAGGGCCGTGTCTTTCACCGTGCACACGTGACAGCGTGTGTCAGAGACCGGAGCGCACACACACATGCTCGTGGGCCAGGGTTTGGGGGGGGTGGGGAGTCTACGTTGGAAATATGGCGAGTCGGGCGGCTCTCAAAGCAATTACAACAGATTGGCAAATTAAAATAAAGGCCTTGAGCAACCGGAGCGGAGACGAGAACAGACACGTGGATGTGGGGGATGTTGGGAGGGGCGAAATCATTTCGATGCTACGAGCAGTTCAGAGCGATTTAACAAGCCCACCTCCAAAATCAACACGGCTCAATTCATTATGGTTACATGAACTCCCTGTATCACCAGTGGCAGGTTTATTACAAGACCTTTAAAACAACAGGGAATGTTCTCAGAACGACTAACTGACTAACATTCATTAAAAGTTCCCTCAAAGTTATTAGAACACATTCTTGCAATAATCTTAGTAGAAAAATATTTACCGTTTTGTATCAAAAATGTTATTCTTAAGCCGTTAGTGGAACATTTTACAAATGTTAGAGAACTAACAAGTTTTAACAATGTGCTTTTAACTTATCAATAACATTAATACAATGTCTATAAAACTAGAACATTACCAGAACTTTCAACATTCTTACAACCTAAAATTGTTAGCTGCGGACTGCGCAGAATATGTTAGCATCCACACCAGTGAACGATAACGTTTAAAATTATTCAATGTTTATGGAACGGAATGTCAGTAATAGAAATATGACATCGGCCATCGAAAAGCCCAAGTAAACATGTTAGTGCAAAATAAAAACAAATCAAAAACCAACAACAAGTAAAATGGACTCTTCTGATGCCCATCTGAACAGATGTGTTGAATGAATTAAACCCACATACACTGCAGTCTGACCCTCTGAAATCTCACACATACATCCAGGAATCTAAAGATGATGTAATTGGAGCATTAGATGTAATTTGGAAAGTTTGAAAAGAGAAACTTAAAGAGTGAGAGACGGAGCGTGGGAGTGAGAGAGAGAGAGAGAGAGAGAGAGAGAGCTCTAATCTGAGTCTAATCAGGTAAAAGGCCCTTGAGAAATCCTCATGGCAAGACGTTGTTAATGTCAAGCTGAGACCAGTCGATGGGAGCACAAGAGAAATATATGATGTTCTGGTTTGTCCTGCAGTCGTGACTGTGTCTCAGTCACTGTTCAGTGGAGATCTGGGACACACAGACTTTGTGAATTAGGTCTTAAACCTCTGTAAGACAAAACAGATTCTGCTGTCCACTCAGACACTCTGCTGACCTTGAATTTACAGAAGAACAATGTTATTAATTCTGAAACATTTGAACAAAAATAATGCTGAAAACTACATGAATGTTACAGTCTAGAAAATCATTTTATAAGATTAAAACAAAAAGGAAGAAACATAAAGAGACAGAAATCACTTGGACACTCGACAGATGATGAGCGTCTCACGCATCTGAGCTGCTCTGAGATTCTGACGTCTTGAAAAGCAAACGGAGGAGCTGTAGCTGCCTTATTTTCTTATTCTTCTGAGTGAACAATTCATCTCTCGTCCATTTCCTTTATTCTCTTTATTCTCTCACTCCGCACTCGCTCTCTTTCTCTCTCTGTGTTGAATGGAGAATAACACAGAGCAACATTCACAGTGAGATGAATGGTCACTTTAGTTCTGTTTGAGAAGATCTCCAGCAGACCTTTCAAACTTCCTCTGTTTTCAGTCAACCTGACCTACATTTCTATTACACAAGCTGAAGCAACTGTAAAGATGGACTGATGGCCTCAGGCTGAGGAGAGAGTGTGTTTGGGACTTTAATTCATGAAAATGTTTTTTTTCATGTTGATAGTTGTTTCCAGCTTCACCCTTATTGACTTCTCTACATATTCAGTGATAAAGGAGAGTTTGTCAAACTGACACCTGACATTGACTAACATTCTCTAAAAGTTATCAATTCAATTTTATTTCTATAGCGCTTTTTACAATGTTACATTGCTTCAAAGCAGCTTTACATATAAAAAGAATAATATTAAAACACAAAACAAATGTCGGACATGTTAATGGTATTATTACAAATAATATGTGTGGGATGTTTATAAAACTAATTAGGCATACTAGACTTATAGTATGTTTATGTTTATCAAATAATGTTCTTGCATTCACAATAATGTTAGTAGAACTTTTTAAACGTTATTTATCATATACCCAAAACATTATCCTTAAGTTATTTGTGGAACATTTTAAAAACGTTACAGAATTAAAGTCTTATGGTTAGTAGAACCCAACAATAACATTAATTTCCTAGAACATTCAAAACAACATATTTAACGTTTTTGTTAATTAATGGAAATGTTAGGGAAACGCTGGGAAGCTACAGCACTGCAGTACAGAAAGTGTGTTTTGTAGGTTTAATTTTATAGTGTTTAGCGGCGTAAAATCTCCTGAGAGGAAACACACAAGCTGATTACTCGTTCCACAGCCAAGCAGATTTTAATGGAGTACATATTTGTGTTTTTGGATGCAAATTGTAGACTAGTTATTCCATGATTATAAAATCTACATCCAAAAGAGCTCTTTATGCTGTCCTGGGTAAACAGCAGAGATTAGCTGATCATACCAATGGAGCAGGATTATATTTAGAAGCAAAACCAGGAATTTGTTTGAACTGAACGCCACTGTTACAAAAGACAGCGCTGAAGAGAAGCGTGTGTATGTGAGAGATGAGACAGAACCAGAGGCGACTGCCTCCCATGCAGAACTCATGATCCATTTCTGGAGAAAGTTCTGGAAGGTTCTGTGACAAACTGATCCAGAGTTGCATCTTGTAAATGTTCTCCTAAAAACATGACCCGGCCACATTTAATCCCAAAATCTAAAGGAGAAAATAATTTTATTTTCCATGAGGAAAATAAGACTAAATTGTGACATTATCCGAATCAAGCACACTTTACTGCATTATGATAAATTATTTAATATGATTATAATGATTTTAAAATACTGAAATTATAATAAATTCAATGTGGTACAACAAGTAATATGATGATGAATCTGTTCATAAGAATTAAGAGGAAAAATATGTTTAATTATCATTAAAATACTGTACTAGTCCTAAATAATAGACTTCATTTTCTGTCATCAATATAGTTTAACAGAGATAGAGAGATAGAGAGAGAGAGAGATCTTCACCAGTCTAACCTTGGCAGTGAGAGTCCTCTGATAGACATCTGGAGGCTGTAATAATTTGGGAAATAATCTGAAGTGGCAGAAACCCAACAGTGTGACTGTTACAACACACACAGCCTGATTGATCTCACCTACATCACATCCATCAAAGAGAGAGAGAGAGAGAGAGACCCACAGAGAGAAAGAAAAAGAGAGAGAGAGACCCATGGGGTGTAAGACTGTGTGTGTGTGTTTATGAGAGACAGAGAGAGACAGAAATGAGAGACAGATGGAAACAGAAGAATACAGAGAGACAGAAAGTTCAGGCAGATGGAGGAGAAAAGCTACCATCACTGATCTTCTCAAATCTTCTGCAGCTCTGAGCATTTACACACCTGTTGTGTGTGAGACACCCACCAAACACGTTTAACTAACTATTTAAAATACATGTGTAAACAGCCTGCAGGCAGATGGAGGTGATGGACTGCTCACTGTTATCACTGATTATAGTGGAGTAAAACATTTGTTCTACCTGTGAAGTATTTACATTCACAACATAATTTATACCCTTTAAATGTATGCTTTTCACCAGCAGATTATTGAATAAAAAAAACCTCAAAACTCCAACAGACATACACAGAAGAAGCTGATTCATATCTAAAGACTTCAGCATATCTCAGAAACTAACTATGAGAATAGCCATGGCTATTTGACACCCCCCCCAACATTCTTGCAGCTGCACGGCAACACCCTGGCAACCACCACCAACACATCATGTTAGCAAATTCTGCATGACAAAGCAGCACCACACAAATCTGGTTGAAGTCTGTTGACAACTCTGGCTATCATAAACGTCTGTCTCTCTGGCTTCTGTTTGAACACCAGTATGTGTCAGTTTAACAGGAGTAAATTAGTTTGTCCCACGTTTCTGTGGTAGTGATCTGAAGTCAGTTCACTGCTCGGTTGTGTCTCTGGCCCACAGGCGTCACAGTCATCCACTTTCATCAGTTCTCATTTCTAACAGTCAAACAGTGAGTGACAGTCAGTGTGCGAGAACATACACTGAAGAGACCAGGTTACACACACATTCACACACATACTGTAAGAAGGTTTTTTACTGTAAGAACGTTTTGAGAACCTTCCCTGTTTGCTGGGTTGTGGCTAAATGTAAGTTGTGTATTGAGTTTGTAGAATAACATACAGCTACAGCAGGCATGCAAATGGACGTGTGTGTGTGTGTGTGTGTGTGTGTGTGGCTAGTGAAATGTTTCAACCAGGTAGAGGCTTATTCTGATAAGCGCTGTGTAAGCTTGTACGTTTGTAATCAATGAGAGGGATTAATTTGTATTAAAAGACTGAAGACAGGGAGTGAGAGACAGCACTTTTATCTTGAGCTACTAGATTACTGAAGTGAGAAATCTCGAGAGAGAGAGAGAGACAGACAGAGAGAGAAAGAGAGAGATGAAGGACAGAAGAAAATAACGATGTAGAAAAAGCAAGAGGCAATCTACACTCTTTCTCAAGGTCAAAGCTGGCAATTCTCCAGGCTTTCCTGTCATTACGCGGACATACGCCATCAGCCAATCAGCAAGCAGAACTCATTTCTTATGTTCATGTAGCCGCCGGGTCGGTTAACATTATGGTCTGCTGCGAAACACGCACACACATCAGCGACACAACCGTGAGGAAATGAGCAAATACTCGAGCAACTGATTTATGTTACGGGAAAACCTTCCTCACTGCCAATCAATAAGATCACCCGGCGAGACACCACCGGTAACCAGCTAGTCATTTTAGTTAGTAAGAACGTTTCCACAAAGTTTCCATAAAGTAACAAAAATGTTAAAAATGTTATTTTGAAAATTCTGGGAATGTTTAAAACGTTCAGGTTTTTAGAGGTTGTATTAACATTACTGCTTGGTTATCAAAAATTTTTAAACCTAAGATGTTTAAATGAGATGTTGCTTTTGAAATATATATGATAGATAAAAAAGCTCAAACAGTTCAATTAACTTTACTGGAAGAATGTTTTTGATCACTTTGAGAGAACGTTAAGAGAATGTTCTGAGAACGCTCTTTGTTAGCTGAGTGGGCAGGTGCTCGGGTGGCTCTGTGAAGGATGAGCGGTGAGAAATCCTGACTCCACACTCCAGCAGTATAAAATCATGAGGCGTTCTGTTATTTATCATTAGCTCATGATAAACAATCATCCACTGTAACAGACAATCAGTTCTAATATCAGATGACGGCTCGGCCTCAGAGTTTGACTGATGTCTGTGCGAGGCTTTAACATCGCTGCTCCAGGCATCTGAGGCTGAACTGAAGTTAGCGCAGACAGCATCTGTAGTCTTATTCAAAATTAAATCTGTAACATACATGACGTCACTGAAACTAAAGAGTCAACAATTTGTTACATGAGAAACAAATATTAATGAGATTTAAAAAAAGACCATTTAAAACATTCAACTGGCCATAACCGGCAGCAACTGCAGAAACATATGTTAGCATAAGCATGCTAGTCTGTTGAGTAAACGTGCACGTCTCGTTGGCAGCGTGTACTTTATGATACTAAACGAACTCTCTCTTCCACTTGACGACCTTTTACTAGCCCGAAACCCCGTCTGTTCCCATGGCAACACATCAGAAATCTCAGTGCCGTCCAACAGAACCAGAGAGGACAGAAAAACTCGCGTTCAGAAGCAAAAAGTCACACTGATGATAACTCTGCAGATGTCTCTGGTCTGAAAGCCGCGAGCCAATGGCCAGCCGGCGAGATAAGAGGAGGTGAAGCGTAGATTAGCCGTCCTCGCAGACAGAGAGCCAGACTCACGTTTGAGACGACCTCCAGTCTTGTGTTATTTGTGCAGAGACATACTGAGGCAGAGATGAGAGCTGGGGAGGTTAGCACTTACGCTAATTAGTTTCAGTGTGTGGATCCACTGGACTGCTAATCAAAGACTTTAAAAAGATCCATTTAAAAACGAGCAGAAGAGCGTAATATCGAGTCAGACCTGAGTCAGCCTCATTTCTTTAATGCAAATTTATCAGCTCCAGTGGCAAGTAAAATCCTCATTTCCTCTCGGATCGGCTGTGGGCTCACTCAACGCCAGATTCAGTATTAACATCCTTTTTTGTTTGGTGTGAATTTTTGGGTGTTTCTTTAATTATGAGAAGTTTAATATCCCACGTTTATTAAAAAATCATGAAATCTGTTTTCTAATTTCTTCACTTATTTTCGCTGCTTCTCATATTCTTTTAACGCACAGATTTCATTGTCAAAACTAAATTATGCCAAAAAATGAAAATATGAATTATTACATTTTTAAAGCTTTGATAATCGAAACAAAGAATGAAATAAACGTTCAACTTTACACCATGTGTAGTGAATCTGGTTACCAGAGAGACGACAGTGAAAACATGTTTGAGATGAAATATGAGATTTGTAAGATGTGCACAAAACATCTCACATCCTGTTTCAACATCATTCGGTTTGGAATCATCCCTCAGTGTCGGTTTTTGTCTGTTTTTTTCACACGAGCGTTTGGTTCCGCTGCTCACACCTTGTTCACCTGTTGACCAACACTGTGGTGCTGTCATCTGCTCATTAAATAAGTTAATTAGGTAAAATTAGTAAGGACAAAAAGTGTTACGATCACACCCCTCGTGGTCAAGAGCCCTGAGAACCAGTGTGACCTCATTATGTCCCCTCACTCGTCGACACAGCAGGGGGCAAAAATTAAAAGGCAAAAGTCATGGTCCTTTACTCCATCCAATCAGAACAAAAGCTCGATGAGGACGTTAAAACAGTCTGTTGCATTTATGCATTTAAATCCATTCTGCGCACACACACACACAAACGCAACCAGCACCTTGTTCTGATCAAATCAAACACAATACACTTCAATTTCCCTTACTTACTTTACTTACATTCATTTTCATATGTCAAAACATAATCAACATCAGATCTGATCATATTCTGATCTCACTGAAAGATTCAACACGCTTATAACTGCAAGAAAACAAATCGTTCTGGCAAAGCAAAGACTTTTCCTCTGATTTTCTTTCATCTAATCAATTCTTGCTGTTCCTGAATCAATGTTCAACATAATGCATCACATTACAGAAGTTATATGACATTTGTAGTCTATATCCTTATTCTATACACCAAATCTCTCTCCCTTTGTCACGCATGTGCGCCCGTCTGTATATACCTCGCTGTTGAAATCTCTCTTCATTACACTTGCTATTCAGCACAGAAACACAGTTCAGATTCAGTTGTGAAGAGGAATATTTTTAAAAGCCCCATTTGCACAGAAAACAATCTCTTTCAATTGTAGCCTGTAGCCCAGAAAACAACAGGATGAATAGAGATGAATAAACACTAAATGCATTCAAAAACAATAAAAGACAAAAACAATGACAAAAACAATGTTTACACACGTCAAATATAGCTGCGTTTCAGGAGATTCAAAACAACATTTTTAACATTATTGTTAGTTGGTGGAGGAACTGTGTTAGACACGCAGATGTGCCCGTTAAAAACTGAAGTGTTGAGCAACATGAACTTTTTTCCTTGCAACAGATGACACGTGTGTTGTGACCTGGAGTTTGAATGATGATCTGTGTAACAGTCTGAGCAGCAGAGAGGCTGTATGCATGCGTGTGTCTGAGAGAGATGGAGGTGTAATGCTTCTACTGCAGGTGTTAACAGATGGCTGCTAATGGATGTTCATAGATCTGAATGACAAGAGCTGGTGGGTGTGATGTGTGTTAGAGAAAGACACAAGCAGAGAGAGAGAGAGAGAGAGAGAGAGAGGGAGAAATGGTGATATACACATCACAGGAAAAAGAGAACGAGGAATAAAGATAACAGAGCTGAATTCAGGCGTCTCTTTTAAAGCTCCAGGGACTCCAGCGAGGACATTTTTATAAGAGAAATTTTACCCAAAAATTTACTTAAACCATGACTTTCTATCTTATCACAAAAGAGCAAGACGTTAAAGGATGTATTAGCCACTCCTACTTACCCAACAGTAACAAAAACATTAACAATGTTATTTAGAAAGTTCTAGAAACGTTTAAAACATTTTTATATCTGAGAAGAACATTTGTGCCACAGCACAATAAAGGCGAGACATCATAATTCACTGCACTGATTTCTCTGTTTACTAATGATCATTTATGTGCTTTCATGTCTTACTGAGCAGTTCTGTACAAGGTTTATAAGTGGCTTTGTCAGCGTGTGCTATTTTTGTGCTAGGAGACTACGGCCTAGTTCCACACAGACTTCCCTTCTGTTCCAGAGGGACCAGAGCGCTATAACCGCCTCATTCTCCTCCCGCAGGAAATTGAAAACTAAAATGACTTTTTTCTTTCACTTTCTTCAGAAGAGATGTGACGGAGGGGAAGCAAAACTGCGCCACTTTTGTTTCACGATCATTTAAATTCAGACTGGAACAGAAGGGTGTGGGGTTTATGAGGGGAGTAGAAATTTAGCACACTTTATTGAAATAAGTGTATGAGTGCATATAAATTAGTGCAGTGATGTTGTGCAATTGTTTTGCATATATTGGCAGCCCCCAACTCTCTGCCTTTCTCTCTCTCTCTCTCTCTCTCTCTCTCTCCATGTAACTTCACCATCTGTCATTGTCATTCTTTCTTTACCTCCTTCTGACTGAGTGTTCCACATCCTGCAGCCCACATCAACCAGAACAAACACCAGAACAGCATATTGAGTTTACATAACCTCACAAAACTGCTGCTTTAGTGAAGTGGACATAACTGCCAGTATTAATAAATGAATGTTCTGTGGCATCTGTAGTCTGGGAAAGAACAATCATAAGTTATAATGTAAATAAATGCTTTAAAGGTTACATTTTAAATTCAGTGTTTTTAAATTGAATATTTTTACAATGTGCTCTTTTATGTAACATGTATTTGTAGTGGAGAAAGATTTGTTAGAGTATGAAAAGGTAAGAAAGAAATGGTTCTTTAAAGAACCTCTAACAAAATTGTTCTTTGGAGAACCCAAAATGGTTCTTCAATAGCGCTACTGTGAAAAATCTATCTCTCTATCTCTCTATCTATCCGTGTAAGCTCTGTGTTGTTTTGTGAGTATTTCCTGTCTGATGAGGCCGGTCTCGTCCTCTCATTAGTTGAACAGCAGGAGTAATTAATTGTGTATTTATTTTTAGGGGTGGTACTGAGCACAAAACTAAATTTAGCACGTATAAAGATCAGGGGCAGTCAATTAAGAAGAGCCCACTGGGACACCAGACTCCCAAAAACTAACTGACACTAAATGGTCAGGAGGGGAAAGCAGGTTTGAGTGTGTGTGTGTGTGTGTGTGTGTGTATGACCCATAACAAACTCCGGCTCATATCTGCCTTCACAATGTCAATACTGGTTTTCATGGTGTGCAGGAGAGAAAACGATTCACTTTGTCAGACGTGGCATCTGTGCAGTGTGCCATCAGTACAATCCATCATCATGATCCTAAGCAGGAGTCAGTCGTGTACCATCTACATCATGTGTGCACACACACACACACACACACACACAAACACCAAACACACAACACCACACACACACAAACACCGAACACACACACACCGAACACACATACAAACACCAAACACCACACACACACAAACACCAAACACACAACACCGAACACACATACAAACACCAAACACCACACACACACAAACACCGAACACACACACACCCTTTACCACCTGTCTTCTACTGTTAAAGACAAAAGCTAAATTAAAAACTGATACTTCTGCCTTACAATCACCCTAAAGGCTAAAAGTATACATGTCAAAAACACATTGTGTGTGTTTTTTTGTGCCGTACAGACTTCCACTGTAAGCGCATTACTGTAAACACAATTTTGAAGGATATGACATCATCACAGTCACATAAGCTCATCGGTGACACTCAGTGAGTGATGCAATGTGCTCAGAAGTTTGATTGGCAGATTCAGTTCTGCATTATCAGCTGGTTCTGGACAATCCAAATGAGAGAGCGAGAGAGAGAGAGAGAGACACACACACATAGCTAAGCTTGGCTGTACTGCTGAAAAACTGATCTTTACATGACAGCTTCCCAAACCTGAATCTGACACCTGTCACACACACACACACACACACACACACACTACTGTCAGAGTAATAGAACTTTCAGAGCCTCTGGAAATGTGGGTCTAAAAACACACACACACACACACTCAAGACAAAAGCAGACCAGATTCTGAGCGTCCCAGAAGAGCAGCTTAACATCAGAACACCATCAGCCCATCATGACATTTCACATCATTAAGTCATACCAGCCACCCTCTACACTTCCTGCTCTAAACAACCAGACAGGAAGTGACACGCTTCAGGCAACATGGCCGACCCACATACACTAACTCTCTAGAGGAATGCATTGAGGACATTAAATGCAGTGTGCTTCATTCATACTAAACTTAATTTATGAAGATAGTTTATGATTATGATGGTACCAATAATTTTGTTTTGCACATCTTGTGTGTCCTGTGCTTGTGCTGCCAAAGCAGAAATGGTTGTGTACCAATAAAACTGTCTTTGCATTAGAATTATGTATTTAACTTACTTAAAATTCAATATTACTTCTATTTTATATATGTAAGTACATATAAAAATGTAGATATATGTAAGTTAATATATCTAAAAGTTGTGGATAATATAAACATGCACTGAAACATGTCACTTTGAGGCAACTCTGACGTATGATTTTTAATAGAGTACAATTTGGGACGCATTAACTTATTCTTGCACACTATTTAGGGCAGACGGTATGTGAATTGGGACACAGAGTCTATCTATTCATTTTACTTGTCAACAATGACCTAAAGACACAGGTGTGGATAAACAGGTCGACACAGGTGTGAACCAGTTGTAAGACCTCATACACAGCTAAACACACATCAAAACAACCTGCTAACAATTTTAGGTTGTAGAAATGTTTTCCTAACATTTCCATTAAGTAGCAAAAACATTAGACATTTTGAAGGTTCCTAGAACTTTCAAAAAACATTTTTAGACGTTGTTTTTTAGACACTGTATTAACAGCATTGCTTACCAGAAGTTATTCAAACATTTTTTTAATTGTAACTGTAATGTTAAAACGTTCCACTAACTACTTAAGAACAAATTGTTTATACAAATAATATATAATAATAATGTTTTGATAACTTTAACAAACATTTTTAGAGAACGTTAGCCAATGTTCTGTGAATGTTCTCTGTGGGCTGGGTTGACTTTAGCAGATCAGTGGTCAAGACAAAATATGATCATGGATGTTTACAGCATACAGATTAGCGTGCTACTAAAGTCATAATGCTTTAACGGAATGACTTCCGTTCATTTATTTCTTCCTCACCCAGTTCAACACACAGTCTGTCCTACATCATATTCTCACTCCTCTCCATTTCTCTCGTCTGAAGCTCATTTTGAAATCAAATGATTTCACTTCCTCGCATCTCGTGATGCCTGAAGGGCCATTCTCATTCTGGGCCAATTCTCTCTCTCTCTCTCTCTCTCTCTCTCTCTC
>JAZGTJ010000048.1:195822-211235 GCA_036877575.1 Botia almorhae | reverse complement strand
TCTCTCTCTCTCTCTCTCTCTCTCTCTCTCTCTCTCTCTCTCTCTCTCTCTCTCTCTCTCTCTCTCTCTCTCTCTCTCTCTCTCTCTCTCTCTCTCTCTCAGTTGTTGGGGTCTGCCGGCGATTTAACCAAATTAAATGACCATGTTTTTTTTGGAAAATGTCATCATAATGACAACTATGGTAGTCCCATGTTTTTTGTACATAAACCCTGGCAATTTTACAATATTCTTACAATATGAAACAATAGTACAGCTTAAGAACATGGAAATCATTAAAAGCAGAGTTTTTCCAGAAAGAGTTTTTTGAAAGTCTCTTCATATCCTGATAGCAATGACTTTATTTATTTATATATGTTCTGTGGAAGGTGCAGGACCGTAAAAACTTCGTCCAAACATTGCGTTCCAATCTTCTGCTTTCAAAGCTAGCTTGCTGTTGCTAGCCTCTGTGAAGCTGACTACTGTAGCTTTAAGTAGAATGGTATATATATCAAAGCAACTATAGTGACATCTTGTATCATTAGTCGATCGGATGCCCCAGTAGGTAGCTGCCTATTTAGTGAATAGACAGTGAGGCAAAAGGCTTTAGATCAAAGTCTCCTGCTTTCTGTTAATGTTGTTTTTAATGCTGATGTTTTGAATCTGTTTCCACTCGTCACATGACTTCATATTCACTTGTTTTAAAGGTATGAACACAGTTCTTAAAGGTGCAGTAAGTAATTTCTCTGAAACATTGTTGAAAATTGAAACAGCATTTCTCAGAAATCGCTTCCTGCACCTTTCATTTTTTAGGTAAACAATAAACTGCCATCAACTATATTGCTGTAGAAACACAGCAAACTGCAGGAAGACAAAGTCATTTCCTGCTTAGTTAAGCAGGCTAATAGAGAACGTGAGCATTAATCATTTTTGTAGAAACCCAATTTTTTTCTGATTAAAGGAGACAGTGGATCGATTCCCTTTGTAATATAACAGAGACAAGATTTACACCACGATTAGCTCCGAGTCGACCCCTGCAGGTACAACAGCGTCTGTGTGCACTTCAGCATAATATTAGCATGAAAACATTGCTCATCTGACCTCCAGAGCTTTCCGTTTCCTGTTCAGCAGCCGGGCGATGTCTCCCGCCACTTTCTCCAGCAGCTGTTTGGGGGCGTTTCTCTCCACGTCAAATTGACTTCTCTTCTCACTGTAAATCTGTAAGAGGCAAAGGGCAAAGTTAAGACATGAAATGACATGAAACAATGACAGAATTTTTCACCTCATGCTAGGGCTGGACATTGTAGTTTTTAAAAAAAACTACATCTCAGTATTTGATGCATTATTAATCAATATTCATGAATTTTAGAGCCAAACAATTGTTGAATATAACTGTTAAATATGCTCGGCAACAGTTGTTTGTTCATTTTTAACCGATAAAAGTTACAGTTTGCAATTTAAACGAACTGTTATGTAAATACGTGTGAACTCAGGCTGTGGTTTTGATGTGGATTTACAGCTGGGTGTTGTTGATAATGTCAGCTGATTTCTCCTCTCTGATTTACACACAGCAGGTCTGATCTTCGCTCACCGCTGCGCTGCCACAGTAATCTGAACCCCTGCCACAGCCACTTACCCCCTCCACCCCTGAGACTACATTACCCACAAATCCATCTGTGTCAAGCTGAGGTCTAAGCATACAGCCAACGCCCAGCCAATAATTTTAGGTTGTAAGAGCGTTTCCCGAATGTTTCCATTAGGTAACAGAAACACTTCAGATTTGTTATATGGTTACATTATTGAACATTTCCTGCTAGCTGGGTAGCGATCTGCCTCTGAGGACTGAAGCGAGGGGTGCGTTCCCATAGCACCATGTTTGAGGCCGTGTGTTTCCAGATTACCAGACAGCGACTTTAAGCTCTGTTTGATGTCATCTTGAGTGAATGGGGACAGATTTGGTGTCTGTGAGAAGCTGTTGACTCTAATGGGACGACAACCTGCAGGGGGGTGCGCCGCCATAACCTAGTTTTAAACCGTAATACTTGTTATTTTTGGAAAACAATTATACTGCCCTTGATAAAGTCATTAGCATGTTTGGAAAAAATACACAAAAAATCCATTAAACAGATCTCGTACAATTATAAAATAAGAGCACTTCTCAAACTTATCGCTAAGACCGCTGGCTTTTTAGAAAGCATCTGTAAGGCATGTTTCCTTCATGTCTTACATTAGGAAGTGGTATATTGCGTCCAGAACAGAACAACTGCCCCCTTCAGGGCAAAAGGGTAATTACAGCATGAAAGAGAAGTCAATTACACAAATACACACATACTTACATCCCATTATTAATATTATCCGTCAAAATAAGAAATAACACAAATGAAAGTAAGTGTTGCTTAAGCATTTCAATGAATATTTACACTTAATTAATATACACAATGCCATTTAATACATTTATTTATTAATTACATTATTTTTACCATGATTTTACAATGTATGAAAGTCTGCTGGAATTGTTTTGTTTTAAATTTTGGGTTTTTGTTAATTAGAAAAGAGCAAAACAGTATTATAAATATTATAAAGTACTGTATTTATAAATACAGCCGCTGAAACAGCTCTTTTGTAAATCCTGAAACGGGTTTGATCTGTAAACATTTATATTCAGTTAAGTGTGAAATACTAGAATGACTCATAGACTTCAGCTTTCAGGAGAAGAAATGAGGTCAAAATAAAGAGAAAATCATACAAATTAGGAAGTTAGGAGTCAGTGTGTGTTGTGTGTATGTTTGTATTTCTGTGTATGTATTGCTGTGTGTGTGTGTGTGTGTGTGTGTGTGTGTGTGTGTGTGTGTGTGTGTGTGTGTGTGTATGGAGGAAGAGGAAACAGCAGGTGGATGAGCTGCTTTCGGGTCGGGCCAAGAGATCTAGATGAACTGGGCCAAACACACTCACACCAGTGAACCAGAGCGCACAGGCCCGTCCAATTCAATATGCTCCTATTGGCAGTCACACATCACACACACACAAGTACATAATGATGCTCTCAAATAAACACACACAACACAAACTCACATCTTCTCCAATAGCAGGAGAGAAAGAGTAAACACACACACACACACACAGAGTGTGATCATTAGTGAGGTGAAGTCATTTCAGTACAGCAAACTGAGACTGTGTCAGTATAAACACACAGATGGTGTGTGAGAGAGTTTGAGAGAGATACCATAACAAAACTCCAGCCATCTGATCTGAGAACAAACACTAAACATCCAACATCCAGACAGTCAGAGGAACAACGGAGGTCAGAAAGAAAGAGAGACAGACAGACAGACAGGAGGAAAAAAGAATGAATGGACCCATAATTAGCATTTGTTGTCCTCAGGAATTATAAGTGTTAAACTAATCATATTAATACAGTATCTAAAAACGATAATAATAATATATTTTAATAATAGTACAGAGTTCAAAAGGCAGAATTAAACTGACAGCAAACTGACAGCAACGTGTCTCTCATAGACACCACAGATAAACCAGCAAAAGAGCTCAGTGTGACCTTGTGTCTTATTCCTCCATCCCTGAAAAGATTTGTTTGGGGTGTTTTTATTTGGTTCATGTCTGAGAGAGAAACAGTCTCGCTTATCAGTCCATGAAGACGGCTGTTGACAGAGACAGATGCAGAGTCATTAAAGAATATTAGTGGACTCGGCCGAGCAGAGAGCGCACGCTTCCCACCAGCCGCTGAACAGTTCAATAAAACACAGAGAGAGAGAGAGAGAGAGAGAGAGAGAGATGCTAAAAGGCAGCAGTCAATGGATGAGAAAGATATGGCCTCCAGAGATTTGAGCAGAGAGATTCGATACAGATGTGAGGAGATGGAGAGCGCTGAGGGACTTGAGTGACAGGAAACATACATAACGTGAACGCAGGAGTAGAGAAGCTAGAGATGAGAGACTAATAGAAAAGAAGTTCTATAGATCAAGCGAGATAAGGCGAGACCAGGAACCAGCGCTTAAGAGAAAGACAGATGGAAAGAACTGCTGTGTGAGTCAAAAGACCCTCTCAATAAAAAACACAAGTCAGTCAATATTGTGCATCCCCATCAGGCCTCCTAAAACTCACCCTTCATAGACATGCCCTCTGATTGGCAGGCAGAGAGGCACTCCCTAAATAAGAATCAATATGATTGGTTACTGGTAAACTACTGTTTGTTGTGAGCTTTAATATATTTTGAGGGAGGGGGATAATTTTCGGATGGAGCATCTCATAGACAAGAGGCCCCCAATTATACAGTCAACAAGTGCTGGTCCACCAGTAACCAACATAAACCCAGCATAAATCCACTCCAACTAGTATAAACCAGCCTGACCCAGCATAAACCTGCACCAACCAGTATAAACCCACCTAAATCTGCACAAACCAGACAGAACCAGCATAAATCAGCCTAAACCAATATACAGCTGCCTGAAAACTCATGATGGTCCAAGCTGATGTGTTTAGTCTGGACAGCAGAACATTACAGCAGTTTAACGCTGGTTACCTCTGTGTTGATGAGCTTGTCACATGAGCTACTGGCAAGAGTCTCTGTTTATGAGGATAACTGACCGTTTGAGCAGATGGTGTATTAGATGACTCTGCTAATGCTAATGCCAATGCAGAGGCCTCCATGATGACACGCTGTATTCAGATGTGTTGTGTATCTGCTCATTATCTCTCTCAGGACACACAGAAAGATGTCTGTCTGCACCCTTAACCCTCACACACACACCTTACACACCTGTCGCTACAGTAAAACAGAACGCATACATTTCTTATCACACCTATCCATAATCAGACGATGTTATTCATGTTTTTCTCTGGGTGCTCCTGCTTTGAAAAGCTCCATCAACAGAGCTTTACTAAGTCAAGAATCACTAGTACTGCTCGCAAAGTTAAGTACGAGTACCTAACTTTAGTGTGCAACACCATAACCTCCCTAGCAACCACCCAGAACAACCTAGAAACATCCTAGCAATTACCTAGAACACCCTAGCAACCACCAACAACACCCCAGCAAGTCAAACAGGTTTTGCACGGAGAAACAGCAGTCAGATTTTCTTTAGTGATTCTGCATCTTTGTCTGTGTGTTAGCGTGTAGCCAGAGGCATTTATTTCAGGGTTCAGCTAAAATGAATGTGTGTGTGATTAAAAACACAAATGCATTTACATCTTCCTCTTTTCGTTCTCGATTACTGAATATATGTGAGCTTTCTTTCCTTGGATTAATTTACTTAATTTATACCAAACGTACTCGGCCAGAAGTCACAAAGCAGATCACACCTCCATGAGTCACCATTAATCTTCTCCAGGAGAAAGACAGAGGCCTGGTTTATCATTGTCCCCTGAACATAGACTCAATTCAGTCCCGCTGCTTGAAAGATTAAGATATCAGTTACTGGAAGCATCATTTTAAATGGATGAAATCAAATGTCCCTCAACAGAATTAGTCACAACCCTTCAGCCAATCCAAACTCTCTCGTGTCACATGCCTTATGAAAGTATTCTTATAAAGTTATGTGTGTCAGAAAAAGGTATTTATTTGTATTTTATTTGTTTTGCTCAAAGATTGCTTTCACAGTTGTGTCATTTGTTAACAATGAAATCTTGGCAATCATGAGCCCAGACTGAGACACTGTTCAGATCTCTTCTGACACACATGTGAGATTCTTTTTAACAAAAACATTACAAATGTTATTTTGAATGTTCTAGGAACGATTCAAATGTCCAATGTGTGTTACAGCAAGATCTTTTTTGATAACTTTGAGAGAACTTTAGCCAATGTTCTGAGAATGTTTCCGGTTAGCTTTGACAACACCATGTGGTGAAATTACATACAAATGAAACGCCGATGTAATCTCAATGCTTCTTATCTCTGAATTCTGTTAAATGTATTTCAGTTAAAATGTCATCGCACGAGTCGCCTGCCACCTCAAATGTCAAATGAATTCCAGGCGCACAGCTGTTGCCCTTGTGTGAGGGGAGTCAATAAAGGCTTGACTTCAGGAAATATACCGCCACAGTCCATAGAAACCTGTTCAGATGCTATTAAACTCAGTTTAGAGTGATTCATTCAGCTGGGAAATGAGGCGTGTGTCACAGACAGAACTGGACCAGAATCAACAATACTGTATACTGAGGGCCAGTGGGCTGTTTTCAGCATAATGGATCGTTACTGATGAGGGTTGTTTTGCTGTTTTAAAGCAGGAAAAGGCATTTTAAAGTAAACACAAACCCAGGCATTTGCAATCTGTGTTACTTTCATAATGTGCCTTATTTAGGAGTTATTGAGAATGTTTATCATGTAATTTTCATAAAGGATTACGATGACGAACATTGTTTTTCTCTGAAATGATGAGCGTGCCCTGATGGAAATTATTACTTTCATTTCCTGTTGACCTGAAAGGGATAACTCAGCCAAAAATTAACATGTCATTTCAAACCTGTCTGACCTTTTATCTTCTTTTGTGCTCCTCAGAAGATGAAACCTCATGCAGGTTTGGAAGCACACGAGGGTGAGTAAACGACGGAAGAAGTTTTAAAAGAAAAGGTTTATTTTTGGGTGAATTCTCCCTTTAAGGGGGGAAGTTACATACAAAACAAATACAAAACATATACAAAACAAAATGTGACAAAACAATTACTGTGAAAATCATTGTCATGTCTTCTTTCTTCACTCCTTCTAATCATTGAGATGTGAATTTAAGTGACGGCCACATACTGCTAAACTGAAATGAGTACAGAACATAAACAGCTGTATTTCAGCTCCTCTCATCTGAGCTCTGACAGGAAGTGTGTGAGCTCAGACAGGCGAGGAGCAGGAAGTTGATGAAGGTTTGACAGATGCGTGTCCCGCTGGTGAAATGACAGCTCTGATCTCCTTTAATTGCTTACCATGACACTCCCCTGTGGTCCGCGATTAACACACGAGGAATCTTTTGATAAACAAAATTGAGCTTGCTGTCCACCGATTGAATAATTCCACTTTTTTCTCCAGAGTGTGGCTTCATTTTCATAACGTTTTAGAAACACATATGGTTGAAATCATAAAGCTTGTCAACTTTATCAGCTTATATACATTTCTGCATGAAAAGCTTCTTAAATTTGATCTGATCTCATAATGTAAGTCATTCAAACAAATAAAGATAACTTTCTTTAACAGATAAACGACCACAATCTGGTACCACAATCAGAAGCTCAGATCTTAATCTCTGTCATGTTTGTGGTTTATGGGATTCTATGGGATGAAGGACCTTCTAAGTCTGAGTTTTTTTGGCCTGATTTATTGTCTATCAGAGGAAAATATCAAGTCTAATTGCTTTGAATAAAGCAACAGCACACAGTTCCCCAACAAGCTGCACAATCTAAGATGTCACTCATATCTGTTTTCGGCAGAATGCAATGATGTCCTGCTGACCTCTAAAACTATGTATATGTTTGTGCTGGAGGGGGCGTGGCTTTGGTGAGCTCTGAAGGGAGGGTGGGGTCTTATGCTTTCAAAGCTAGCTTGCTATTGCTAGCCTCTCTGAAACTGCATTTGTGTTAAAAGTTTTTAAATGCAATAAAGCATTTGCATAACAACATCTTTAGCCATGACAATATTTACAAGATACTATAATATTATCAACTATCAACATATCTCAAAATAACAAAACAACTATTTTAATATATGCAACACAGGAAATTCAAGAGCCGAGTAACATCAATGTTTACTGCAACACACACATACACACCGTCACACACACACACGCGCGTGTTGTCTGGTGAGGCAGATAGAGGGAGCGAGGGGGAGGCGGAGACAAAAGCAGAGAGCAATTAAAGAGACGTGCCACCCGTGTAAACTGCAGATACGGTCGAAGCCTTTTAAAAGGAGCTGTCGCAAGGAGAGGCCTTTAAAGAGAAGTGTTGGTGAGATAAGGCGTTTTAGCGCGGCGTGTTAATGTGTGTGTTCTGTTAGAGAAACACAAGACTGGACAGTGTCTTTAAAGAGGTTATGAAATGTACATGCATACAGTGTCTGTTAAAGGGATAAAAACAAACCGATATGACTTATTTTCTTTCAGATAACACAAGAGAAGTTCCTGGCTGCTCTTTCTCATATAATGGAAGTGAATGGGGACAGGAAGTGTCAAGCTGAAAATAAATGAACACAAATCTCAATCATTCTGTGCATGCGCATATGACACGAGTCAAACCAGGTGTATAATATTTGAGAGCTCTCAGAGGGCAAGCTTTTAATTAATATCATGGGAATACTCTTTAACTTTTAACACTTTTAATACTTGCTTTTAATTTTATGGATAATTTTATTTACAAAGCTTCACATTAAATGTATTTTGTTCTATGGAGGAAGCAGTTAGTAAAAAATGACACACTTGACGCACCTCTATGCATCTCTTCACCTGTAAACCAAAACACGCATGATAAAAGACCTGTGCAGCCGTGACACAGAAAAGCAGACCTGAAAACCTGAAAAGGTAATTTCATCACGCTGGACTCGGGGCCAGTTTACACCCTACTAGGCCGTCTCCAAACCCCCGTTGCCATGGAGACCAGCCCCTTAATGACTGATAACTGCGAACGAGCAGGAAACGAGCAAAGATTGAGAGCGAGAGAGAAAAAAGAGAGATATTGCGTGGAACAAAGAGAGCAATTTAGCATCGGGGGACAGCGTGAAGCCCGATTATGTCATCAGCGTAAATGATCATTAATTTCCCTTCTGCCCAACTAGCGAAAATTAACGAATCGTTCCTCTTACTGTCACAATGGAGGGGGCTCGTACCGTCCAGAAACACCCCCAACACATCTACAGGATGACCAACGGCCAGCGTCATATAGAAAATAAACTGGTACAGCTGCGAGGAGCTGTAAATAAAAGCACCAATTAAAATGAATCCTCACCCACGAGCTCTTGATATTCATTGTCAAATGGAATTAAAAGCCCTTTTTTAGAAGCTCATCTGAAGGTCTCCTGTGAAGCTTTATTATATCAGAAACAGAATTTTAAGTTGTTAGAAGTTGTTAGTGGAATGTTCTTAAAAACATTACAGAGCAAGTACTTCATATTTAAATAACGTTCAGATAACCAAGCAATAACGCTCTGTTACTGAGGGGTTTTTACAATCTAAAACTGTTAGCTTGGAAAGCAATCGATGCCTGTTTCTCCAAACTGCTATCACAGAAACTTCCACGTAACCGTGGGTGCTCCTCAAATCATTGGAGCTGGAGGGAGATTTTTAGAGACTGCCATTTGAAGATATTCACTCCGCCTCAAATGTGTAATCTGAAATGGCTTACGTGTGCTAGAAGTGCTTTTATAAACGCTCTGATTTCTATCTTCCGTGTAAGAGCTGTCGGAGGATATTTCTGTCTGAATTGATGGTGCATTATGCCAAAAAACCGCCTATTCTACTGCGTCCAGAAAAATCAGTCCAGGAGTGAGAAATGAAGGATGTGATAACCGCACGCATCGTCCCAGATCTGTTAAATACAACGTGAGTCAGGGGTGAACACACAACTTCTAATAATCATAAAAATTACCGTGACATGTCAGGTGCTGCTTAAATGTTAATAACACCGACTTCGATAACGCAAAAGAAATGTCAGAATTTAGTTTGCAGTCTTAGTTAAGACGCAAGCAATCCTGGATGAATCTCACTAAATCTAACAGAAAATAAAGGGTATTTTAAAGACCCATACAGTTGAATTGTGACATTATTCGATTTATTATTTGAAGCACAATATGTTTGTGTGTGTGTACGTTAAGCTATATCTGTGGAAATGGCTTCACTCACACAGTGAATGACAGTCAGCTTGTGAGAGTCAGTTAAAGTGTTGTGTCTTGTGCATGTTTGTGAGAGGGTTTAGGGGTAAAGTTAAGGTTTGGGATAGAAAATATAATTAGCCTGAGAGTGAAACATGAGCCAGACATTTCTTTGTGAGCTTTCCTTTTGTAGTGGGAAACAAATCATACGGCACTATTAAAATTAACCACAAATGTAATTGTCCATATCTAACAAGGCTCATGGATATTTACGTACATTCATTTCCACAGATGCGAGCAATATATATATAATTATTTCTGACCATTTTTTCTCACTCTGCTCCATTTAAACATTGTGACATTACAAAGATGTTCACGAAGCAGGCAATGAATTGTGGGTAATTTCGCACACATCAATGTTTTCACTTGACTAATTCTCTCAGAGCCCTTTCGACTGTTTATCAACCTGAGCCTATAATTTAATCCCACTACTTTGATATTAAAAAATGAGGCAGCTATTAAATTCTTTAAACACAAAAACCGGGCTGTTTTAAAAGACGTGTGAAAACACAGGGTCATTAACTAAACTACAGCTGCAGAGAAATAAAACTGTCATCCATTTTCATCTTGTTTGTAAGTTTTAAAGTAAATAAATAAAACACTGGAATAACTGAATAGCTGTCCAAACAGCAGTATGTATGTGCACATTGAAAAGAGCTTTAAGAATAAATCTAGGGTTTAATGGACATTGTTGTTGTTTGCAAAACTTCTGTCCACACATTCTGTTATACTTTTATTCATTTGACAGATGTTTCTATCCAAAGCAGTTCAATTTAAGCTTTACATTTGATCATAACATGCTCTTTCAGAAACGAACCCACAACTTTTGCGCTGCTCTACCAGCTGAGCTACAGAACTACACTGTTGCTCTTAAAGTAATACTCAACCTATAGAGGGTGCAGAAAACCACACACACACACACACGATACAGCGTGTCAGCAAGACAGTTTCTGCTTTTACAAATCTTTTACAAATTCTGCTTTTACATTAAAAATAACATTTGTAATGTTTATGTTACCTAATGTTTATGTTTTTACCTGAAATTGTTAGATAAAGAACAGCAGCCTATAGAGACAAGAGTTTAAAAGCTGAAAAGGCGCTGCAGGATCAAAGCAGCAGCTAAAGACAAACACAAAATCTGCTCCTACACGCAGCTAAAGCTCTCATTCACTAACTGTGCTGATTAAAACCCATATATGGAGATATGTTGCTTGGACAAACAGGAAGTCCCGCCCCTATCCATTGACATTATTCACCATGTGCATATATGCATATTAACCCACAAGCTAGGATTAAATACAATAACACGCACAATTAACACTTTGGTACGTCTATAGCACTTAACACACAAATCCAGTTTCAGCGTTCAGACACATTATTGCTGTTTTCTGACATCGTACATTAGAGGACATTGTGTGGCGGCACGCTAACACATCCCAGCGCTGTGTTAAATGGGGTCGCTGCAAAAGCCGTGACTAAAAGCTGTTAATTAAAGCTCTCATCTGAACACACATACAGCGGTTTAAAATCAAAACCAGGCACACACACATCCATTCAAATGTATCGGTGCAGTTAGCTGATCTGCTGCCACATCAGATATTTACAGTTTCAAAAATCTCATACAAATTGACATTATTTCTACGCTATTAAAGCCTATTATTCTTATAAACTACAGTAAAGTGCAAGCTGGAACTAGTATAATACTGTCATTAGCATACAGTTATGTGACCATCGTTAGCACCCATGTCAGCGCTAATATCATATTTATCATTATTAGCATGAACTGAACTGATGTTATAATCAGCCTAATGGAGTCATCAGAGTTCTCAGACGACTCTGTTTAATGAAATCTCTTTAAAACATCACACACTTTAAGTGTGTAACTGGTGTGTGTACAGAATACATCTGTGACGAGGTTTGAACATTAAAAAACAGATGCTGACCGGGAATAAATTACTGCTTACAAATTACTGCTTAGATCTTAGAAAAGCTGCATTTCCTGGGGTTGTTGTGGGTTCAACTCCTAGGAAACACACATACGGATTAAATGTACAGCTTGAATGTACTGTAAGTCACTCTGCCAAATGCGTGAATGTAATTTTTTGTGTGTGCGTGAAACACACGCTAATAAATCATACACAAGAAGCAAAATATGTATTAAGAAAGTAAATACAAGACACTTTTTGACTTTCCTATTGTGTCGTTCTTGTCATGAGAGTAGCAGAAAGTGCACTGACCCCACTCAACAGTGACTTTATCATACAGAGGAAATAAGTTCCAACACAGATCATAATTCACACGCTGCCCCTGAAAGTTGGTTAACACTCGGGGCGAGGTGCTGCTCGTTTGAAGTGTTATCACCTGCACTGACGGGGCACTCATCGGTCATTTCAATATAAATGCGGCTGTGACGGAGAGCAAGACTCGACAGGAAACACGGTTTCACGCAGGGTTTCGCCATACAGGGTTAATACAGGCTGCCTTTGAAGTCTCATATGTGTGTGAAATGAGCTCCTGCTTCTGTATGCACGCGCACACGCACGCACGCACACACGTGCACACGCACAGCTCTCTTCATGTCATTCCATATCATCTCTCTGTTGATTTCTATTTCTATTGATAACCACAGTACAGCTACACATACACACACATTATTCTAGAATCTTTTCACCACCCCCACACACACACACACATATACACACACACATACACACACACACACACACACACACACACACACACACACACCTGGGTTAATTTACACAGAAATGTGTAGGCTGAGGGGAAAGCAGGGCAGTAGTAAAAACAAACACACATAACCTGTTTTCCAGTTTCTCTGGCATTCATTTATGCATCACATTTACGTTTATAACCAGCTGTATATGAAAACAATAGGAGTCAATGAAAAGTCCTCATTTAAATAAATAAGTAAACGTTTGTGTGTGTGTGTGTGTGTGTGTGTGTGTGTGTGTGTGTGTTGGAGAGAGAGAGAGAGACAGTATGAATGTGCGGCAGGAAGACATTGTGTTGAGTTGTGGGCTGCTGCTTTACAGCACAGGGCGAACAAGCGAATGAGCGATCGGCTTCAGAACAACAATGGATGAAGGGGGCGTTCTGAGACTCCAGCAGAAGCAGCAAACACAACAGCTGACGTGAATCCAGCCCAACGCATCCGTGCACATATTTCCCATCATGCTTTGCGGGCTGCCATGTCCCTTCATTCAGATCGGCATCTTGCCTGCACTCAGAGTTTAGGCAGGCAAAGAAAAGCTGCATACAGTGTGAAACTGAATGAAATGAACGCTGTTCAAAATATATAATCAACTATACAAAATATATCATGAATAAATGCTGTATGCCAAGGCATAAACCACTGTGACATCACTACATATTATCATAACCCTGTAATTGCCTCATGAGGACCCTGCTGCATGTGAGTTAGTTAAACTGCTGACATGTGAACAGCTATGAAATAATCAACACATCTGATTTAACAGCATTTGAAGGTCTCTAATGCAAGACCGCATGCTTAGAATGTACAACACAAACTGCACGCCTGCACTGCATGCACATGTGAGAGCTGATATCTTCAGTCAGAAGTTGGGACAGCTAAAGAGATGAAGGGACTGATCAGAGATCAGTGTAAATCATTCATCTTCACACTCACTCACAGAGAGAGAGAGAGAGACACACACACACACACACACACAGAGTAGCCAGCGTGAAAGCTTTTTGATGTTATTTAAACAGGAAACAGTGGGAAAAGAACACATTTTAAAAGACAGAAGGCAAAAAGAATCCCTGATCTTCTTTTGATTATTAAATTGAAGCATATAAAAGCCAGGAAGTTCAAATCATTTCCACTTATAACATAATATTCCAACAGAAGTACACATGCTGTAGTTTATTCATAGATGTGTGCTCCCTTTCTCTCCCTCTCTCACTCAATCTATCCCGACAAATCTTATTTAAATAAAATCCTTTCACTGTATCTACAGGATACAATATTGGCTGTATGCTTATAGCTCTCTATGCTTCACACACACACACACACACACACACACACACACACAGACAAATTTTCAAAGTAGGCAAAAAAAAGATCTCCTTAGATAACAAGTGCTTGTACGGTGGCAAAAGCACGGTGGTTATATGTAAGTTTAGGTTTTAAGCTTTGAATCTTTAAAAAAATACATAGAAAAACAAAAGACCAATCTGATATGCATGACAATGATATACATGATCTAAAAAGCATTCTACTAACATTACTGCATGCACTCTTTGATAAGTTTGAAGTACTTTTGGAGAACGTTAGCCAACATTTTAAGAACATTCCCAGTTAGCTGGGCGCACACACACACACATACACACACACACATACACACACACACATACACACACACACATACACACACACACATACACACACACACATACACACACACACATACACACACACAGGGGCGGGTGAACCTGGTTCACTGAGTTTGCTTTAGGGCAGCTTCTATAAAGAATGGGAAAATGCCACGAGCATGTCTGAGATCTTATGTGATTTTATTTTCCCTGTGGTCTGAGTTTGAGAGGGAAAGACAGGAAAAAATATAATATTACATGCAGGAGGATGATCTTAACATTGTCTTTTGGCGAGGGCCATGCTGCTGTGTTTTACTATATTTTGAATTAATTACAGAAAAAATGGTGTATCTAGTTTAAATGTAGCTTACATTAACTACTGTAAAGCTGTAGCTTTACTGTAAAGTTGTAGCTGTACTGTAAAGTTGCAGCTTGTAATTGAAAGCAGCTTGTTAGCTGAGGTATTTCACTGTCATTATTGTCATTATTTGTTCCCCTTCATGCAAACACAAAATATTTTCTTTTCTCTGTGAAACACAAAAGAATCTCTAAAGGATGAAAGGAGACTTTTAACCAGCATAACAAACAATGTTTCCGGAAAAAAAACTACTCTGCGTTTAAGTTTGGCTTTTAAAATAATCTATTTTAATCTGTTTTTTGTGTGAAATAAAAACTGCCTAAGAAGATTCTGCTCAAAATCTTTCACGTAAGAATGAAACGATTAAATGACAAAATGTTTTTTTGAGAGAACTGTACTTATAAACTTTCCGACTTCAGCACTGAGAGCTATTTCATGAAAAACATCATTAAAGTGGCTCTCCGCTCAGCAGACACACCTGCAGCCATTGATAAAGTGTCCAGCGTGCTCATCCGTGCTGCCTCTACACGTGTGTTTGTGAAACCTGTGCATGTTTGAAAAATTCATGTCTAACAGATGCTTTAAAGTGCTGCTGTCAGCTACAGCTTGAAGACATGATAATAAAAAAAACACCAACATACACACCTGCACAGAAAAGACTGAAAAATCACAACTGCCAAGAGAAGTTTTTTACTGCCGAGATGTTCCGCTTTCATAGAGCGAAGCTGCAATACTTAACGTTTCTGCACAAATAGATCAGTGTTCAAAATGATCTCCTGCTGATTCACAACAGTAAGTTTATAATAATGATTTATCATTTGACAAACAATCTCAACACAAGTCCAGGTGTCTGAATACCCAGTAATTTCA
>JAZGTJ010000048.1:131206-195750 GCA_036877575.1 Botia almorhae | reverse complement strand
ACACAGCACAAGCCATGAAATGTGAAGATGACTCGCTCATAACCTAGAAGAGATGCCCAGAACTGCAGCTGAGAAGCGGCCACACGAGTGTGTGTGTGTGTGTGTTTTGTGTGTGTGTTTTGTGTGTGTGTGTGAGTGTGTGTGTTATTTATATCTGCGGCTGAAGTGGATGTAGTTTGTTAGAGAGTCGGGCTGTGTGTGGGAGTGAAGCTGTATGAATGCTTATCTAACACAACTGACAACAGACAGACACAGAGACTGAAATAGAAACACAGAAGCACTTTCAATGTCCACTTAATTTACTGTCACCACAATAACTGCAAACAGAAAGCCAGAGTGGAAGTGACGACACTGAAATGATGTTCATTCACGCGGCTCAGGGGTCCCAAACTTCTGCAGATGACCTAAACACACACACAGACACACACACAGACACACACATACACAAGCACACAATTTCTCTCTTTATCTGTCCTGCCACATTCAAAAACTCATGCATATGTATTAAAAACTATTTTCAATCGCTTTAGATCTTTAGATAATGACTCATTTTGACGCATTTCATTTCTCCAACACACCTGTTTGCCATTTTCAAAAACCTCCAATAAATATATTCAAGACTGTTACACACTGAATGTAGCTGCTTCTATTTACTTTCAGCAAAAAACAACTTGAAAAAATGCTTAGAATTCATTTGCAAATTCATTTTTTGTGGGGGGGATAAGCGTGGGAAAAGAATAGAGAAATAAACTGGCCATGAAGACGTGAGAGAGAGACGTGAGGGAAAGCAATCTTGTTAGTGGGCTGCCGTGGCCCAGGAAAGATTTCCATCAGACACACATATAGGCTGAGGCATCCATTTAGAAAATGGCTTTTTCTGCGCACGCTGGGCCATTTAGCGCTCCCTGTGACGACTCCTGTTTGGACCAGAGATAAATGCGCTTTCACACACTCACTGCGCACACACACACGCTCACACGGACCACAAACTCAGCAATCTCCAGCCACCAAGTGTGCAAAAATGCACTCGCATGCATTCAATGAGTCCCGAAGGGATTTTCTTAAAGACACACGGATGAATAAATTAAAATATATTTCCTTGCTAACAACAATTTAAACTCTTTGCACATGCTATCAGTAACTGCTGTGTGTGTGTGTGTGTGTGTGTGTGTGCACGCAGAATACATTTAAAGTTAACAAACAAAAACTGCCACCATTTTTGGACAATAACATAATGCGAGATTAACTTAAATGTGTTAAAAAAAATCACAATTTGGATATAAACAAAAAGAACATTCTCAAAACATTCTCAAAACATTCTCTTAACATGGATTACCAGGTTTTAAACAAACCTGAGAGGTGTAACTTTTTAGAGAAGTCTGTAATATATGTTTCACACTTCAGAACCAAGACAGTTCACAACAGACAGAAAATTATTATTATCAAATGTCAGAGATAATAAAGACAGTTATTAATGTAATTTCCTGATACGAGCGCAGCATCACAACAGAGGTAAATAATAGTGTGTTTATACAGTAGCTGGACCGGCAGTCAGGTGAAGTGTAGACAGATTAACTTACCCCTTTCATCTGCTGACCTCCGGTGACCAGCGGCAAAACCTTCTCCAGTTCCTTCTCTATCCGTCCAGCCCAGTGGATCATTCTGTCAGACACAGAAAACATTTGTCACAAACACAGAAGCGTTTTCGGCTGTAAGAACGTTTCCCTGACGTTTCCATGAAGTGACAAAAACATTTTTATCTTTATTTTTTTAGATGTTGTATTAACATGATTGTTCGGTTATAAGAACGTTCTCCAAACATTTTTATAATGTTGTGATGTTTTTTAAATGTTCTCCTAACAACTTACGAGTAATGGTGTTAATTTATATGATCTATAAAACATTAATTGCTACTACTAGAAATGAGGAGAAAACATTTAAGCCATCCAGAAAACGAGTCACAAGGCGTTTCAACATGTAGCATTTGGGAAACGTGTGGCAAACATTACAAGGGAATTTCAGCAGTGTCACATGATCCCTATAACAGTTTATCTGCTAGGGCTTTAATGGTCAGAGATTCACAACCACAGCCTGCGGTCAGAATGACCCTTATCTGTGTTACACAGCCCCTGAACGGCCCCAAAGAAACCCTGTGTGTGTGTGCGCGCGTGTGTGTGCTTTATTTGACTGAACATTCTTATCTATTAGATATGAATGACTAAACCCAATACAATATTTTTATAATAAAAATGATTCTTAAGTGTGTGCATTCCCTTTACAATCTAAATTTTCTTTAATTTTCCAATTTTCTATATGCTGACTCCAGCTAACAGGGAAGGTTCTAAGAATGTTCTTTAAAAGTTCTCTCAAAGTTGTAATTTTTTTAATGCCGTATAAAAGTTATAAAGTTATAAGTTATAAAGATTACTTGGTTATAAAAACATTATTTAAATGCTGCAAATCCTGTAATGTTTCTACAACGTTCCACTAATAATTTAAGAATAACAAATTTGACAATCATAAACAAGCAGAACCATCTTGCGTATATAAATAAAGTGGAGTTTGCTTTCATGTTGACGTGATACATTCTCTTGCTTACTAAACTCTGTGTCTCTCTGACAGCGACCTGCTCGGCTGTTGGCAGGTAAGAGTGGATGTTTAAGCAGGTGAGTGTTCTGACAGAAGTGTCTCCATAAGCAGTAACAACACTCGCTAAGTGAGCAGAACCAACTGAAGCAATCAGATGTCTGCAGATCAGAGTTGCAGATCTCTGCACACAGCTCAAAAAACGTCAACACAAGACACTAGACCTCATAGTGTTTATTCAAATACAGTGTCTACATTTACACCTTCACAACTGTATTAATTAACAGGTGTGACTCTGAATCTGTACACACAACAGCACACATGAGCAGATGACATCCAGTAAGTAACCCCTGTACCCATAGTGACAGGTACTGGAAGTAAATACTTTCTATTGCTTTTTCAAGAATGTAATACTTATTCTGAAGTGTCTGAAAGCTCAGACAACAACTGCAGATTCTGTCCTCTCAGATATGTGGTCATAAACTCGCTGGCTTCAGTATTTTGCTCATATTTGTGTTAGGGATTTGAACCACTAATAAGTAACGTTATGAAGGGTCAAACATTATTGACAACCTGGAAATGTGCACATCACCTGGAATCCAAAATTTAGATAACTGTAAGCTTCGGTTTCTAGAATGCAAAGTCACTCCCTTTATTGAACTGAATTATGTGTGAACAGAACTGTGTTTAACACTTTAAACAGGACTGATTCTGCTGCTTTGTGAACGCAGCTCCCTAAAGATCCAACTTAACACGCACACTCCCATTTTCACACTAAAAGCTTTATGGGCTTTTAGCACTAACATCTGAAACTCTGCTGAGGGGGGTAAGATGGCTAGGATTTATAATGGCGCATTTAAACACAACTGTAACTTTATTAAACACCAAGTAAAGCTAAAAAACACCCACAAATAGTGGAAAGCTTTCACAGCGCTGGACGAGAGATTTTAGATGTTTACTCTGATTATCATCGTCGCTGTTTTACTCCAGTGCAATGCCAAATCAAAGCAGCCGGTAACAGCGCGACCCTTCAGCTCTCCGTCTCCTCTATCAGAGTAGAGACACAGTCATTTATTACTGAATGATAACAATGTGTGAGCTGTCAATGTGAAATGTCTGCTTCATTTGAATGACAAGCATATAGACATCAGTCAAGATCACAATGGATAAGAGAACGCACAGCTCCATACATCCACAAATGAGATTTTATCCACTGATGCACGTCAGCCATGAAAACTGGAACGTTCCTTGAACATTCTAAATAACCATTTTAACGTTTTCGTTTTTGATCGTAATGTTCCAGAAATGTTACTGCCACTGAAAATTGTTAACCGGCTTAGCACTCTACTAATAAACAGATATAACAACCAGCAGTTCCCTTTAGTTAAAATTAAATTTGCAGCCTGCTGTAGGTTTAGTGTCAGGCTTCAGAATATCCATTTGAGGTTAATTCAGTTAAGTTAATGCTCTTAGGAGGAGAAAGCTGAGATGTTAAAGCAAGTGTGACTTTATAGCTCCTCAATCAGATGTTTCCACTTACAGTCTCCTCAAACTGCTTGCTAACTGCTTCGTAAGCTTGCATTTGAATAAAATCAATGAAATCAATCACATTTAAAACACTGATGTCATAAACTTTGCTGCTTTCGCTGAAACCAGGTTAAAACGAACAAATTCGACTGATTGATCCAGCTAATGTGTCGTAAAAATATGTATTGATTGATTGGAAAGCTGGGAGAACACAGGGAATGCTGACTCATCTGTGTACGCATCACAGATGAATGTGTCCAAGCACTAATAACTGGAGTCCAACAGCTATTGGCTCTTTCAGTCAAAAGGCGGAGCTTCCTGTCACTATAACACCATATTTAGCATGCTAACGTTCAGCGAGTGTCCTGACTCACTCCCTCACTTTACAGTTTTCAAAGTAATGAATTGAATGACTGCAAACCGTGTTATTACGAACTCTCTGAAGTCCCAATGCAAATACAGGAAACTAAGCCAACACAGAACCTGTTTCCTGTAATCTATTGATCTGATACTGACAGACACACAAATGAGCAGTTTGTCAAATTAAACAGGCAGTGTGTTCAGATTATACAGCTGGAAATGAAAGATTTAGAATCAGGAAGCAATAAATGCAGTTAATGGACATGTGACAAGCACAAAATGGAGACAGAAATAAAGGTTTTGAAAGTCAGGGACGTTTTCTCAGCACGGATGGATGCTAACCGCTAACCTTTAGTACGCGTGTGGTCTTGAAACTCTTTTCAAAAACTTTTCATACTCTAGAGAGGTACATTTGATTGCCTACTGTATTTATTGCTGTGTATTTGTATTGTCAGTTCATTTTTGTTGCTTTTTAAACTCTCTTCCACTCTCTCTCTATGACTCTATAGAGAATGTGTTGCTAACCCACATTAATATCCCTGTGTACAGGCCAAACACAAAACCAGCAGTGAAAGCACCAGCTTAAAGTCAAGAAGTAAAGGTAACAGACGTACTGCTTTACAACATTTATCTACATTTTTGTAGAAAATATTAATATATTGTAATATATAAAAACAAATTATTTTGTTGGTGTCCGGCTTGCCAGCTAAGAGAGAACGTTCTCAGAACACTGACTAATGATCTCTAAAAGGTATTAAAAATGTTCTTGCAGTAATGTTAGTGGAACATTATACATCATATCAAAAACGTTATGTTTAAGTTGTTAGTGGAACATTTTAAAAATGCTACAGAATTTAAAATTCTTTGTAGTGGACAAAGGTTCTACAGATTATAATAATTAGGAAAGAAACGGTTCTTTTAAGAACCTTTGACTGAATGTTTTTTGGGGAACCAGAAATGGTTCTTCTGTGGCATTGCTGTGAAGAACTCTTATTTTTAGGAGTAAACCTCAATCAGCAGGGTTTAATATAACTCCATGTGACCTTTGAAGCACAGCGGAGAGGCTGATGAGGAAAACTCAATATATACAGACAGGCGACTCGTGTAACTAGGCTGAGGTTACTTTTGTCTCTGAATTAATTATTTAAACGCAGATTCATTTAGCCATTAATTGGTGCATTGCACTGCATGACTGGCGTAATGGGTGCCACAAAAGTGCATGTCCCATCTCGCTCGTCTCCAAATGCGCCATCGCAGCTAACAGGGAACATTCTCTACATTCTCTGTCTATATGTTCTCTAAAAGTTCTCTCAAAGTCTTCCAAAATGTTCTTGCAGTAATGCTGGTATATAACACACACCAAAATTATTCTTAAGTTGTTAGTGGAACATTTTAAAAACATTACACAATTAAAAACTGTTTGAATAACGTTCTTATCAAAGCAATAATGTTGATATGTCTTATAAATGGTCGAATAATGTTCTTATAATCAAACAATAACGTTAAAACAGCGTCTGAAAGGATGTTTGGATGTTCTAGAACAACATTTCTAAAGCTTTGTTACGTAATGGAAACGTTACAAAAACATTCTTGCAACCTAAAATTGTTAGCTGGAATGATGCAGACCGGTAGCTCATAAACATTTGAGGTCAACCTGTATACAAAAAAGCATTCATCTCAACAGAGGAACCTCCGTGAAGCTTTGACAGACTCACACTGAGACTCTGTCCCTTGTTTGTAATCATGTGCAGAGATCAGATGAAGACACTGAGTGCAAAAGGCTTTCCAGATCTGATTATTGCTCTGATTTGATTTTGGGTGATGATTGTTGGTTTTGTGTGCTGACTGGGTTTGGTAAAAAGAGGCAGTTTGCGTGGCTCGCTGCAGTTTAAAATAAGTAGAAAATAATACAGGCCTCAGACCCGCAGGCAAAGAAACACAAACAGCGTGTGTAAAAGATGCTCTTGTATCACCATATCAGAAAGACATGAAGCATAATGTGTTACTGACGTATATGATTATCTACACATGGGCTGTATTTGCTGTTCTCCTCTAATGTCAGTCTTAAACAGACGCTGTTTATTCAGGGTTACAGGTTACACTGTAGGGCTGTTTGTACAGTAAAACAATTCTTTCAAAGGCGTGACACTCTTGAGAAAGCATTTACAGACTATTAGACTATTTATGATGCTACAGATAAGTAACCCTCAGACACAGTTCTGTATGCGCATAAAATACTGAGCTATAAATATGGCTGTACTACTACAATTATTTAATTAGCAAAAGAGTATCAGTATGTTTTTGTCAATATATTTATAGCCACAATCGGTAACTTTTGGCTCGCTACTGCCATCTCCGTTTAAGGCATAAAACTGCAGGACACTCGCAATGCAAGTTAATTTCTTAACGTGGATGACAAGTTTAAATTCTAAACAGCTGCTGTACGAACAAACTACAAACGCTGCATCATCTACAGTAGCCGCACGTGTGATACAGTAGCCGGATCTTCTTTCTGTTTACAGACGTGACGTAAGCAAAAACAAACTGACATTTTCTGCAAAATCTGATCGACAGCTGAAATTATAATCAGAATTAAAAACTCACTATTGCTGATCTGTATTTACTAAATAATTCATTGTTATTAACTCAAATAGTTCATTTTTAACAAAAAATAAAGTTGAGTGCAGCTTTGATTAGACAACATAACATACATATTAAATAGCAAAAAATTAGTAAAATCATTTTTAGCTGCATTTTATTTCAATATTATCATACAACACTGCATCTTATATAACACAAGACCTTATATAAACTGCATCACAATTCTGATTTCATACAGCATGCAATGCGAGTTAATCCACTGAGGTCGGGCGTGTGTGAGCAGAGCTTCTGCCCCATACGAGCACACAGACTCACGCCCTCCTCACCTCAGAAACACGCCGCTGTAGTACGTCAGGACGCAGAAATGAGATCATCTAAAGATCGTTTCTCACACACAGCCCTGAGATTTTAAAGGAGAGAAACGCTGCTTCAAGATGTGCTCAGATTTCCCGAGTCTGCAGCGAAATGCGATTTCAGTATGAGCTCAAACATCTCTCATCTCATGAATTCTCATCCAAAAATCAAAGTTAACTGCATTTGTTTAGCAGCTCTGTATGTTAACAGCGGTCTCATTTCTGTCCACTTTCTCTACAGAAACTTCTACAGGACAATCATAAAGAATCATCATGAAGCTTAAAGACAACACAACCCAGAGCTCTGTTGTTTCTTGAGCTACGAAAGGACATCGTTTTCTTCTACCCAGTTAAACTGAATACCTTCGGACCTTTATTACTGTATCAATAATCAACAGCAAACAAATCGATGGATTCGCTTTAAAAGGCGCACGGTTCTCACGCCATCACTGTTTGTTTCAGACAACCTGTAAGAGATTCACGGTCAAACAAAACCAACAAACTACAGACTTGCACAGCTTTAAGTGGGCTATCCACAAAATTCCCAAGAATCTCTATTAGCGACACCTATTTTTATAACTTTTTACGATATTATTCATTTTAATCACTTTAGGAAACCTGAATTGCACAATTGCTGTTATTTCTAGGATAAGCGTTAAACTCTGAATCTTTTATTAAGTCATTCAATAACAGAAAAGCGTATCAATACATGCGTTGCGTCTGACAGCGTTGAGGAAATTATTATTAAAGTAAAAGCGTTCAAACGCACGACATGCGCTCATCGTTATCATATCCGTGCTCGGTAATATTACAACAAAAATACAACCGGACGCAACTACACGTTTATTCACGTCACGCCTCCGTTTATCAATAACTGAACGCGTAACCTGCGCGGTAACGGCAAACAAACCATCTAAAAAAATAAACGCTGATAGATATGAAGACAAACGCTTTACGGAGATCAATTTATTGATATCTTGAGCGTCTCGCGAAACCGGGACGCTGTTAAACGCGTCCGCGTGCCGCGTCCTCATTCCGCGCTCCCGTTTCTCGCGGTACTTACGTGTAGTGCTGAGGAAAGCGAAGCGTCGCCGTTCCCGGTGAGGACATGCTGAGAAACAGCACGGTTTGCACCGAGAGGAAGCAGAAAACACCGGAGGACTGAGGAAACAGCGCCATTTTCCATGAAAAATTCAGGAAAGCAGGTCTGTAAACGGAACCGGCAGTGACACGCAGAATGAGGCTGACACCGAGCGCTCGACGGCGGGTAAGATCCACAGCCGCTGTTAAATCTCAGTCGGTAACGGGTGCGAGGGATCGACCGGCCCCAAAGAAGGCGGTTTGGAGACGCGCAGATGCGTTGACGTTACTGCCGCCACTGGCAGGACTGCCGCCGCTGAGCCTTATTTGCTCTCTCTCTCTTTCTCTCTCTCTCTCTCTCTCTCTCTCTCTCTCTCTGTCTCTGTCTCTCTCTTTGGGAAGACACGCTATCCGCACGCGACGGACGGGGGCGCGTGTCTCGAGTCGACCCTCTTGTCTTGTTATCCAAACGGCCCACCATTTATTTAATGCCCACCAAACGGGGCATTAAATAAGTACATCTATGCAATAGTACAATAGTACAACAGAATTAACGTCATCACTGGCAACATGATGTTTTGAATATTTGTCATTATTGTTGCTGCCACAGAACGTTTCATGCCGTTTAAAGCACAAGGGGAGAATATAATTGAACAGTAGTCTTTGTGTAAGTGGCTGGTCTCTGTCATACATTTTATAACTAAACATTTCACAAAAGCACCTTATTAGGTGATTTGAGGTTAAAATAAACCAGTTTTATTTTGGCTGTGATTTTTGTCTTATCCAATACAATAACTTTCATACAAATATTTGTTACTCCTCGACTGAATCACAACCAATCAACAAGTCCGTTAAAGAATTAATCTACTGAAAGATACATAATCAATACATAAATCAGGTAAAAACAGGTGAGCTCACACAAACCCACACGCACCTGCTCCGTGTGCAGAGATTCATTGAATCTGGTGAGTCTCCAATTCATGTTTGTGTTTAATCTCTATCTGTGTGTGCTAGTTAGAGGGTGAGACCTGGTCGTCCTTCAGGGCTGCTGTGTCAGGGATGTTATCACCCACTATCAGAAAAGGACAAATGACACACAGCCTCTTACTCAAACATGGTTTCTCAGGTGCCCCTGCTTTAATATTGATTAGAACAGACAAAACACAGTGTCAGCCTCCCCCTCTCTCTCTCTCTCTCTCTCTCTCTCTCTCTCACACACACACACACACACACACTCATGCAAACTACACTACACACACAGATTTTATGGATAATTATCTCATGCTTAACAATCGTAAAAAAGGTTCTACAATTTTAAAGGTGGAACCATAGAACTACAATGGTTCTTCTGTGGCATCATGTAGCAGTTTTTTGTCCTGTTCCCCATTGTGTCTGTAACTATACATCCACTTATCAATAGATCAATACATTATAGATTTTATTTACAATCAGAAATGTATTCAGCACAGTTTATTCATGAGGCATAGATTTTGCTAAGCTAGCCTCACATTAGGATTCAGCTAACGTTTGATGAAAACATTTTTGTTAGCGCGCCGTAAAACATAGCTCAGTCTCATTCTACACCTTCAACCACACACACACACACACACACACACACACACACACACACACACACACACAAACACACTCAGGATCCAGCCAAGCCTCAGAAAAGTATTGATTCCTGGTATGTGGCCAATGTTGAAAATGAGCAGTAGGCAGAGATCTTTCCTCCTCTACAGACAAGCTCGACATACAAGCGGCTTAACTGAGCAGAGAGCAGACCAATGGAGTGTGTGTGTGGCAGTGCTGTAGATCCTCTGTTCTCTCTAATTAAGTCTTACATTGTGTTGAGGGACAGACAGCGAGATGTGAAAGCAGGAGAATTATATATTATTGTATATTGCTCAGAGACTGCTCTTTCACGCTCATAATGCATTTCTCTGTAAAGTCTCATTTAAATATCCACTTTATCTCAGTCGTTTCACCTAAAAAGTTTTACACACAAGTTGTCACAAAGTGACACTTGGCCTACAGCGGAAACTCAAAATCTTTGCTAATCACAAACTTAATTTGACTTTTTTATTTCTTTGAAGAGACATTTGAACTTCTGAAAGCTTGAGATGGCTACAATTCTTACAATCAATTCATGCTATAAGGAAATCAAAAACGTTCTTTCAGAGAATATATAAAACTATAAAGGGATAAGAATGAAGAACAGCACATTTCTATATCAGGCGTGTTGCACAGCTAATCAACTGATTTGATCAAGAACTGATTGGCTTGTGGAAAAGTGGGCGTGGTCAGAATTCACACCTTGCCCTTTAAGATCAGGGAAAGTATATAAGGAAATTAAATAGGGACTGTTTTTCATTCCTTACACTATTTGATCTCCATTTAATCTCATTGCTGTGTAGAAGAGACTGTTGAGATCAGCTTTGGGAGGCAGAAAAACAGACAGGGCAGGAAATGAGGTAAAGCAGGTCTCTAGCCATCAGTCTGCTCTTTACCCACGAGACAGCCGGCTCAAGAGTTCTGCCGTGACGTGCAGACAGTAAAACACACAGATAAATCTCTTCAGACTCCATCAGTCCCTGCCGGCGTGTGCAGAGAGGATCTGTCAGTAACAATCAGATATTGATCAGGGAAAGAGGAAGAAAATGGCTCAAGGTGATGCTGAGGGGCGAGCTCGCATACCTCTGTACATAAACACGTGTGCAGACGCACACACGAGACACACACACACACACACACACACACAGGAAAGTAGGACATGCTTAGAGAAATTAATCATACCTGATGGTTCCTCTTTTCTAGATTGCAAGAGAGCAGGAAACATGTTCTCACTAGTACTGAAATAACCCAAGGCACGCAGATGACATCAGCACATATGTAGCTGATGTCATCACACATGTAGCTGATGTCATACATCATGTACTCTCTGTATCCATGTTTTCTCTCTCAGGCCATACAGAGGTGTGTTCAGCGTAAAATAAAAGCAGCCCAGACCTCAGACCTCACGCTGTGATGAACAACTCGCATCCAGACGGTTTATTCCCACTTTATTCCCAGCTAACAGTTTTACGTTGTTGAAGCAATTTTTTAAATTCTGTTCAAACATTTTTAAAACGTTCTACTAACTACTTAAGAACGCTTTTATATATGATATATAATGTTAAAAAAGTTTTACTAACATTACTACCAGAATGCTTTAAATACCTTTAAATAACTTAAGGACTTTAGGAGAACTTTGACAGAACACTCCAAGTTCATTTACACTCTCTGTTAGCTGAGTTATCACTTTATCTCATCAACATGTTGGATTTTAAAGAGCTCTCACAGATCTTTATCTTATGGGTTATTTTATTTACAGTAGAGTGTCAGACTCATCATTTGTTTGTTCATCCGTTACATTCCAGACTGCAGAAGACCTGCAGAGACCTTTCCTCACCGGGCTGCTGGGCATTCTGGGAAATTTATGCTCAAATGCCAGAGTGTCTAAAAATGATGATGAGTCACATGGGCACAAACACACACACACACTCACATGTACAAACACTCCTCCAAACACAGCACTGGGGAATTTACCAGATATAAATACACTCACACATTATAAAGCACAACTAATTATGACATGGGAGAGAAAAAAACATGCCCTCAATCTTAAAAAACATGAATAAACTGACACTAGATTAAAACACAAATGACCCCGGCAACAAATGAACAGAACCTGTGTTTAATAATAATCACAGAGCTACAGTCATGTGCTCAGTGACACAAATCTCCTGCATTTAGAGTTTATGCAAGTTTATGCAAGTTTATGCAAATGTGTGTTATGAACAAATAGAGTTACAGCCCTGACATGCTCTGCTTGAGGTCTAATGACTCTTGGGTAACGGCTCTCTTTGGTCTTCAGGAAATCCTCTTTTATGCATGCCTCAGTGTGTGTGTGGGACAAGAAGAAAAACGGATTAATTTTAACCACATGAAACATTACATATCACACAAATACACTGGGGTATTTTCAATGTACAGTTGCGTCTAATTATTTAATGGCGTCTGTTTCTGTTATTGCCATTCAGACTTTATAACTGAACGAGTAATACACATTAATACAAGTTTAATGTGAATGCATGTTAATGTTTATAATCTTATGTCATGTATATCAAGTAATTAGTGTGATGTTTTAAAAATAAAATAAACATGTTTGAATAACATTCTTACAACCAAACAATAATGTTAATATAACGTCTAAAAAAGACATTTTAAAACATTCTAGAACTTAAAATAACATTTATAACATTTTTGTTAATTGATGGAAACGTTAGGGAAATGTTCTTGCAACCTAAAATTGTTCGCTGGGGACACAGTGAAAGGTGCCTTTTAAAAACAGCCGGTGGACTTGATCTGAACCGGATCAGAGATAAGCATGCTGGGTTTAATTAAAGACTGTTGAGCACTGGGGCTGGCCGGTGTTCCACTCGCTGCGCCGGCTACCAAGAAAATGGGTCGCTAACAGCGCTACACCCCAGCTAACAATTAGCTGAGGAGAATGTTGTGGGAATGTTTTTCTACTGTTTATTTCATAAGGTAACAAAAACATTAAAAATGTTACATAAATTACATCCAGTTTTTTAGACATTTTATTCTCTTTTAGAGAATGTCAGCCAACGTTCTAAGAACGTTCCCTGTTAGCTGGGACAGTGTGTGTGTGTTTGTGTTGATCTGTAGAAAAGAGAATGCTTACATTAATTTTGATGTGTAAATACATGTGAGTCTATTCAGATCTTAATGTGAGTGTAGCAGTGGGTGGACGCTCATGTGTGTTAGCTGTGTGGTGTGAACGCTACAGATTCCTCATTAGCCTAGCATTAGCCTGTTACTTTAAACTGCATCTTAATTAGCATTAAACCATTGATACGTTCTTATTGAGGGTATTAAGAGAGAAGCGATGATTCTGACACACACACATTTTAGTAAGATACACTTTAAAACAGTTGCTTCTAAATTCTAGTTAGCATGGAATCAAAACAGAAATACAGAGATGATGACAGCTTCATCAGAATACTAACTATGAAAGAACTGTCAGAGTCTGTGAAATCATTTCTACAGGTAATTTTTAGAAGCTATCATTTAGTCCCTAATGATTCTACCAGTACATTACTGAGCATCTACCTTAATTAGACCCAAGCTTGCATCATTTCCTGTCACTCGCTCCCAGTGCTCCTCAGACAAGATGCAAGATGTAAAAGTGCTGTTGTGTGCTTCAGTCGTCACAATAAACCACCCCTGACAGTGAAATCCCACAGCACGAGAAGAACAAAGAAACATGATAGTTCAGGAGGTAACGCTGCCTCTGAAAAACTCCCACCAGCCAAGAAAACAAGTAACTGAAGCACTGAAGTCAGCTCATGCAAGCCTGTGATAGGATGAGTTTATGCTGTCTGATCCGCTGAGTTCATGGTACTCACCAAGAAAATAATGTTTTTAATCACACAGCCTCAGATCTACAATCTGGATAAAACACATTCAGTTTTATGTAACACAGCCGGCAGTCCAGCTGAGTTCTGTGTGCTGTACTGTTGGGTATTTTTAAAATACTTTTATAGGTAACAATTTAATATTATGTTCAGTATACCAAGTTAAACATTTCTAAATATTTTACAGTTTTATTTGTTATTTAGTATATTTTGTTGAACAGTGATGTCATTTACTTGCTCAGTAACTGATTTTCGTTCATTTTTAACTAAAGCGTTACATACTGCATCTTTAATCACCCTCTGTCTCTCTCTCTCTCTCTCTCTCTCTCTCACTGTCTGTCTCTCTCTCTCATCAGAGATCTGGTCTGGTCTTTGCTGTGATACAGATCCACATTCCCGCAGGATGAAATGGCACATATGTTAAGTGAGACTGAACTAGTCACATTACACACACCATGTGCCTCCTGTGAAAGGTGTGTGTGTGTCCATGTGTGTGTGTGTGTGTGTCCGTGTGTGTGTGTGTGTGTGACCAGAGGACACTGGAGACTTTATGAACCGACAGACAAACAGCAGTTCACCAACTGATATCCATATAATTAAACATGTATTCACAATCAGTTGTAATTAGACTGTATTAACATTTGTTTTATATCCACCCGACAGCTCAAATGATAAATCATTCATATAAACTGACTGTTGTGAATCAGGGTGAGATAAGGAGATTGTGTTGAACACTCATCTGTCATGTACATTTTCTTTGTGTGGCATTTTTTACCCAAAGACTTCTGGGGGTCAGTTAAATGATGATGTCATTGATCTTAACGTCTGGATTTTAGAGCTGTCCATGGTGCTGAAAGTGAGAACTGACTCTTCTGTATCACGGAAGTCGCAGTGTCCACATGCAACAGCATTTTATTCTGTGTCCTTTAAATGTGCAGCAGATTCACGAGGCCTGGACTTTATGGCACACGTCCATCAATTAAACTAATGGTCTTTCTATGGGCACAGACTGAAGGTTTTAAAATCCCTCACGATTTATCTGCTCCAAAATATCTTTTTACGTTTGGAAATCTCCCAGAAATATTCTGGCAGCACGTTCAGTTTTCAGCACTCAGGCACTCCCTGTACAAACCCGCAGTCGCATAAACATACATAAACACACATTAACACCGTGCTAATCTTACAAGCAGCTTTTAATGCGAAAACAGGCCGAGTACATGCATGATAACATGCACTTTAACTGTGTGCACACACTAATGCATGCACAGATTCTCTCTGGCAAGCACACATGTACTGTAGCTGTTTGAGATGAGAATCATGCAGGGAAACAGACAGACTAAGAAAATATAAACAAATAGACAAGCAGATATACAATGACATGAAGATTAGTAGCTTCAACAACATTTTATTAGGCACACAATTGCCACAGGCAGTCGCCAGGGCCTTTCCACATGGTTGCTAAGGTGTGCAGAGTGGTTGCTAGGTGGATACTTCAAACCGCGAACCCCAAATACTATCAACAGTAATATTGTTGGCTTAGTAATCATCACGAATAAGACAGAACATGGCTCCCAGCTGTTCCAAACTAGTGACTAGTGGGTGGACCAGCTACTATGTTCCAAAAAACAGTTTGAGAACCTTAAATGAAATGACCAGCTGGTAACTAGTTCAATGCTAGTACTACCAGGTCTGCTAGGTTCTAGTTTAAGCTGTATTTGCCAACAGGGTCCACACACATAAAACACACATTTGCCCTTGAGTCCAAACCCAGAGGTTTTCCTGCAGTTCACTGAAGGGTGTGTGTGTCCATACTAATGTTTATCTGTAAATATGGCTTCAGTACACACACTCACACACACACATACAATTTCAACAGCTGTATCTGAGGAGAGGCACAATAGATATTGACTGGCAGTTGGTGAGCGACGAGAGGTTGACTTTATCAATTAAGGAATGACAGTCAATTCTCTCTCCTACTTTAACTCTTGACAAGAGTGGAATTCTGATGAGGAAAACTACATGAAACCAACTTAATATGACACTGCAGACTGACCGCCTCACAAACACACACACAAATGCACACAAACACACACTCACTCACTCACAAACACACACACAAATGCACACAAACACACACTCACTCACTCACTCACAAACACACATGCTAATTCATCTTTTAGATAAAAAAAATAATTATTAGAGATTAATTATAAAAACAAAACAAAAAAACAAAAATAGTGGAGAATCAGAATGACAACATCAAACTTAATATACATTTGACAAACTTGTGCTAAAGAAGCTTAACACACTGAACCCAAAATGACATCAGATCACAGCATTGAACTAAAAACACTTGTTATGAATAATGACAAATGAAGTGCTGAAAAAGCTACTGTAAACTTTACAGTAAACTTTTACATGAGAAGTATTGTAAAATTGTATTGTGTGGGTTCCTCACAGCTGCATAACAATATTCTGCTGAACATTATCATTTCTGTTCACCAAAAAGGTTGAAAAAATGGCATTTTTGTCTTTCACTGAAAGACGTTCTAAATTCTGAAGCACTGCAACAGGTTGTAACTGCATGAGCGTGTATGCTAAGAAACGGCAGGTGATAAACTCTGCGTGCTTCACCGCTATCCTGTAGTTGCCATGGTAACGGTAATAGTCTGCTAGTCTGATGTCTACTGATGAGGGGACTCATCAGTAAAGCAAGACTGAATGAGACGAGACAAAAATGCTGAGTGTCTTTGTGATGTCTGTAAAAAACAAGACTGAATCGGTGTCTGTATCTCTTACTGTTGCTCTAAAACTTGATCTTTTCTCCTAGAAAAACAGCCGTCTTATACTGTATGTCACCATGCTACATGCTTGAAAAAGGTGCTTTGTGGGGCTCTATGGTTCTATAAAGAACCTTTAACATTCACAGAACCTTGCTGCACAAATGGTTCTTTGTAGTGGAGAAAGGTTCTTCGGATTTTAAAAAATAAGAAAAAAATGGTGCTTTGAAGAACCTTTGACTGCACGGTTCTTTGGGAAACCAAAAATAGTTCTTCGATGGCATCGCTGTGAAGAACCTTTTAAGAACCGTTGTTTTTAGGAGCGTAAGCAGCCAAATGTCGACCCATTTATCTGGGTAACCAAAAGCAGTTGAAGAGCATGAACCAACCAAATGCTTGATTACCTAGTTTGTGGCTTTTTTCTTCAACAGTATTTCAGATGAAGCATTTGACACTTAAAGGAGACATAACAGAGAACTCTACAGATGTCTACACTACATCTTTAGCTCTCTCTCCTTTTCTGTCCACTGTTACCTCAAATGAACATATAAATTCTCTCCCTCAACCTCATGAAACCCACAGAGGCCTCAGTAACTTTGTCTTCGATCGAGTTAGCAGAGAATAAAATTGGCTTTCAGCTGGCTCTCTAAAGCCCAGAGGTCCTCTAATCCAGAGCAACCTTCACCGCAGGGTCTCTGTCCTCTCTCACCTTCCTTTTCTTCATGCTCGCGCTCCGATTCGCATCTGATCCGTCACCAATTTCATGCCTGCTTTACCTTCCCCTGCAGTTCCATCATCACAGCCCTCAATAAAACAAATCCTGCCTCAACTCTTAGGAGTCACATGTTCAAACTCCAGGATAAATATATCCCGCTTCACTCTCTGAGGAATCACACATATGGAGTGAGCACTATATATTTGAGCTATACCTTCACAAATGCCAATCTAAGCCAGCTGATTGGCCAATGTGTCTATTTTTCTCGGTTAGAGACAATCTTTGGTTGAAAAGTCTTGGTTGAAAGTCTCTTCACATCCTAATAGTAGTAAGTGATTTAAATACACATTAATATGTGGTCTGTAGAAGGTGCAGGACCATAAAATGTTTGTCCAATCATTGCATTTGAATTCAATAATTGGATGCCTTACTTGCCCATCAAATTATGTATTTTTTTATACCTCCTTGCACTACTGGAGGAGGCGTGGCTTTGAACAGAGGGCGGGATCTTGTGCTTTCAAAGCTAGGTTGTTATTGCTAGTCTCTCTGAAATTGTCAACCCTGCCTTTAAATAAAATATCACAGTTATTTTAAGTAAACATCACAGTTACATTTATACAGAGATGAGTAAAGTTAGCCATTCATAGGCTGATTCCAACAAAAAAGATGTAAAGCAGCAAGAGTTTGTATCAAAACATCAAAACAGAGAGAAAAATCCTTTAACATTGAGGGAGAGGTACAATATTACCAGACGCATCAATAACAGAATTTTCCCTTGTATTGTTTGAAAGAACTTTCAAATCAATTTATTAGTGATTTGATATATATATATATATTGGGCTTTTGGGTGATGAGGGTGAAAAAACTCTGAAACTAACTCTCAGTAAGAGCTGCCAGAACAGAGACTAACAAAAAACCTTTATGTAGAAATATAACCTGAAGTATTGTTTTAATCAAAAGCCTCGACAGACATGCTAGATAATAAAAAGTTACTCAGTAGCTTTAATACAGGCCCAATAAAAACATCTGTTCTATTTCTTTGTGTAATAACTCAAAATAACAGAATATTGAAAGTGCTGAACCTTACGTCAGAATCACTACAGTGCTACAGAGCACAGCGTGGATAAATGTATATTTATACAATCAATATTTGTTTATGTAGCTCTAAGACCTATAGAAACAGTAAACATTATATGACCTTGTGTGTTTGGGGGACATTTAAAGAACCATATAGCAGCTAGACAAAACAAATGTGTTAGATAATGACAGAAAGACAGACAGAGGCGGCAGAAAGAGAGTGAGAGAAAGAATTTTGTGGAGGTATGACGCCACCTCCCACAGTCTGATCTCTTTATCCTCACTGACCTCTACAGTCTGAGGTTAATCTCGGGTAAACAGCTGTGCTGTAATATGTTATAAAGTTAGATAATCCTAAACCTAAACCACATGAACAACAGTGACCACAAATACAAACAAACAAACAGATAAAAGATAACAATCAGGAACTTTAAACTTAATACCAACAAAAATACAAATACATTAGTGCCAACTACCCAACTAACAGTGAACATTCTCAGAACGCTGGCTAACGTACTTTATAACCTTTCCTAATGTTATCAATAATTTTCCTGCAGTAACATTAGTAGAACTTTCTTTCAACATTAAACAGCAATGGCAGACATTCTAAAATCTTCATCACAAAATCATTCAATATTCTTAAATTGCTCAATTAATAAAATTACAAAATGTATAACCTGTAATAACCTTAACACAACATCTAAAAAATGTTTTGAAATGTTCCTAGAACAATCAAAAAATATTTTTAACTATTTTATTACTTTATGGATACATTAGGAAAGCACTATTACAACCAAAATATGTTAATAGGGTAAAACAGTCTTAGGGGAAAGGTTAAGAAACATACACATAGCACAGAAAATACACACACACACACACACACACACACAGGCAACTCTTATCAGAACACAGCATAAGGAAACTAGAAGCTCCATGGAGACCTCAGTGTTCTACAGCAAGTAAACAATAACCAAATGAATCAGACTGTGCATAACATTGTATTTGAACAAATCCAGTTAGTCTGCATGCAATTATTGGCCAGTCTGATGCATTTGAATGACATTGTAACTGATGTTTTAATCTGCAGTGTGCGGTTTCAGCCAAAGGCAGTAAATCTCATATGCATGAATGCGGTTTCGTGTTTTGCATGTGCACACTTAAATGTGTGCACAAACATAAACTAACAAAGCAAAAGGCGATTATCATCTGCAGTTATCATCCCAGCTAACAATTTTTGGATATAAGGACATTTCCTTAATGTTTTAATTAAGCAGCAAAAACATTAATACACATACACACACGCACATGCACACACACGCACACACACATACACACATGCACACACACACGCATACACACACACGCACACATACACACACAAACATGCACACGCGCACACACACACATGCACACACACATACACACACCCCTCCTGCAACCCAGTTTATCAACCACATTCCACAAACCATTCCGAGTGAATAATTTCACCCTCATTCTTCTCTTCCTTGTGTCTGTGTGTTGTAGGTGTGACAGAACTGAATTGCACTGAGACGGTTAAAGGAGCAATTTGATGGCGGTTTTAATTAACAAACATAACAAGCTGTTTCATTGGCTCTGAGGATTACAATCACTACACACAATAGGACAGAAACCCGCTGATGATTCTGGGCCCAGCAAGTGTCCGTGTGGAATGACACTGTTAATCCAGGACCAGTTTAACTCACAAACAAACACAGTTTTTATAAGCAAACAAAGGAGGACACCTGATCTTCAGTCAGCAGCAGAGATGACAAAATAATACACAGCAGCGTTTACAAGCATGTTTGTTATTCTCAGTTTTGGCTCTGACTAGATATTAGAAGCTAGAGAGGCTAAAATTGTGTCTCATTCATCGAGGTGAAGAAAAGTGAATGAAAAGCAGCTTTTAGTTATAGATTATGAGAATGTTTCTTCCTGCTGTGTTTTAAGTGGCTGTGTTGTCCAAACTAACTAGAATTCTTTAGCTGTTTAAGGTTGTAATGAAAACTGCTTGATATTTACAGACATCTAGGATTACCACTAATAAACAATTTATATGAAGGAAATATTGCATATTTCTGTATTGCAATTTTTAAAGACTAATTTTAATAATCAAATGAAACTTTTGAATTGCGTTTTTAAAGAGCATTTAACAATTGTTTGTTTATCTTTCAATTTGTAAAGTAATTTATTAAATAAACTGATAATTAACTCATGTTCTTTAAGTGGGAGTCCACAGTTATTGGTTTTGCAGATATGCATTTATCTTAAGTTTTTGACATGTGCTTATTGGTTCAAGCAAAGCAAAACCACACCCCCAAATCTCCATCAGCTCATTAGATCTGACTCAGATCCTTCAATGTAAGTCTATGAGATTTCTTCCCCCAGCTGTGAGGGCATGTCTGCACCTCCCTATGACTTCGGCTACAGAGCAACTGATTATTTAGCCATATTAAACATCTATTATCAGCATTTATTATATTACACTGCCTGCCAGCTCAAGAGAAACAAATAACCGCTTAGCATGCTCATTTCATCAGCTTTGTGTTTTAAAACTATATATTAGAGTTAATGATACCCTCTGCAAGCGCGCTGGATTGCTGTCGCAATAACAACACGCTAGTGCATTTAAATGCTCTTATGTTTTGTAAGATTGTAAGATTCCTATTTTGGCCCCTGCGGTTAATTCCTGGAGTAATGCGATGTTTGTTTCTCTCCAACACCAGCAGCAACAAACTGAGGTGTTAAGCATGCAATAGCGCATTATCAAACGCTGCTCAGTGCGCTGGCTGCAGATTTAGAGGCGTCTCTTTTTCTAGCCTTATCGCAACACCCCACAGTCTGACCACCAGAAACAGGCCCACAAGACTGCTCCCCCCAGCACGAGAGATACAACATTTATGAAGAACAACCAGGTGGCCCAGGGCGGTCACAGGGGGTGGAACTGGGTGGATAGAAGAGCCGCAGCTGAGCGGAGCAAAAGATGCATGTTAACTGGACCTTCTCTGTTCTCCTTTCTTATCAGCTCCGAGCTGCCCATGCCCGTCACTGAGTGTAATTCAATAAAGGGCCTTTATGCACGCACGCGCACACACACACACACACACACACACACTCTCTCTCTCTCTCTCTCTCTCTCTTTATCTCTCTCTCTCGTCTCTGTAAAGGTGAGATGGAGGAAGAGTGATGCAGTAGGAAGAAAGAAATGGGGTGATGACTTAAGAAAACAGGACATGCTGATAACAGTGGCATCCGCCCGCTGTGATGAAAAGACAGAGGCAGGTGTGATTATCACATGACTGCGATTAATCATTATCTTGATCAAATCTAACACCACAGCCAACACACACACACACACACACACACACACCACTGTTATTCAAACATTGTTTTAAATTCTTTAACATTTTTAAATATATATATATATATATATATATATATATATATAAATATTTTATATATTTTATTTATTTGTATTTATTTATTATTTTTTATATTTTAAATATATAAAATGTTAACATGTTTACTGAGACAATGTATTACTGAGAACGTTTAGAGAATGTTAGCCAATGTTCTGAGGAGATCTGAGTTCCCTGTTAGCTGGGCCTCACGTAGCCTGTTACTCAGTCTGTCAGTCACACACACGCACACATTTGCAGGACCTGAGCGAGCGTGCGAGTCATACTGTCACAGATGAGGTTACACTGAGAGGGGCGGCAGGTTAATTGGGAGGTGCTGAGTAAATCTCAGGATGAATTATGATAACTAAGTCTTGGAGGGTTGGAAATGAGAAGCACAGATGATAAATATATCTCTGAGCTGCCCCCAAACTCCTCTGGGAAGAAGAGAAACCGTTCACCTGCAAGACTGTATCATGTAAAATGAGATTATGACAGCAGATAGAGAACGGGCAGATAAGAACGCCAGCCAGCAACAAATTAAATACACAACGCCGTCTCCACACGCTGGACGGGGTGAATTGTAAAAGAGAATATTTTTAAGCCGTCATGCCAGGCGTACAAAAGACAAACACAAGCACAATGTGACTGCAAAGACAATACATGTACTGTATACATGTACTCGATCTCATTCTGATCTCATTAAAGCATCATTTCCTGTCCTCCCTCTTCAATTATTATCAATGAAAGGTCAAACATGACATTAAACAAATAAACATTACAACAGAAACACATCAACGCAAACTAATTGTGCTGAATTTGTGCCGGTCTTTTTAATTTAAAGACAGAACGTTTATTGACAGAGAACACACAGCCTTTACTAATGGAACTATTTCCAACAGAAATGTACACACACATACACAGACATGCACACACAAGGCTTTGACTCTTAAAGGGACAGTTACCCAAAAATTGTGTTCAAACACATTCAAACATTGTTTGTTTAGCATGGGCAGAGCAGTGAGGGTTAAAGCTTACCTCGATCTCAATTTGCTCTTATTTGATTTTTTTGTTAAAGGACGAGAACCCGTTAGAACAGTTAGAACAAGTTCTACTTCTGCATCTACTAAAACTAATGGTTTGAAAAACAAAAAATAAAACATTCAAATAACATTTAACACTTTTAAAACATCTACCTTTAATACTAATTATTTATCTTTAAAACTCGTTTTTAGGTTTTAAATCTCAAGCTGGGCACTGAAGTCAGAAATCCAGTCAGAAATAGCAAATGCTGAAAAAAAACCTCACAAACATTTGATCTTGTCAATCAACGTTACGTGTAAATAAAACATTGATAGATGATTCCAGTGTTCAGAATATTTTCTGACTGTATTTGCTTCCGGAAAACAAGCCTGTGTTCCAGAAAAGAGTTGTGAATGACACGCGCTGTATGAAGTGACATGCTGATGATATAAAACATTACGCAGTTAAAAAAGCTCTTATAACCAAGCAATAACTTTAATACATCAATTTAAAATGTTCAAAATGAACAATATTTGTTACTCAATGGAAATCTTAGGGAAACGTTCTTACAACCTCCGATGGTTAGCTGAATACCTGTTGACCTGACAGTATGGTGGCAGTGATGAGTGGTGATGATGAAAACGCAGTAATGAGGTTAATCCATCAGTGTGATGAACAGGCAAGAGGTGACGGATCTCATTTAACACAATAACAATCTGCTGCCCACCGTCAACAAAACCTATGAGCTCCCAACAGATCTGTGATGACAGAATTACTGATCGCTTACAGTAGAAACCGCGAGTCTGATTATACAGTACAGCCACGAGCGGTTTTACATTACAGTGACTGTACCGCAGTTAAAGGGTTTTAATGAAAACAATACTGAAAACAGCACTAAAGCAATACTGACATTATGATATAAAACTTATTTATAAATTATATTTCAAACTTCTGCTTTATTCTGTCTCATTACATGCAGATTTTGAAGAGTGTTAGAAACAGCCTTTAACATGTTCTGGAGTAACTACAATGTCAGGGTGTTGCTATGGTGTTGCTATGGTGTTGCTAAGGTGCTCTGAAATTTTTAGATTGCTTCAGTATGGTAAGATTTGCCTCAGCACACAGCCCTAAATAAGGCAGATCTTCAATCTTTATAATAATTACTGTCAGTTCATGCTTTTCCAGTCACAACACAGAGCTCGTCAGTCTATCTGTTGTCATTCTAATGTCATTTGTAGACCTGAAAACGTTTCCCTAACATTTCCATTAAGTAACAAAAACATCTGAAAACCTTATTTTGAAAGTTCCAGGAATGACCAATACTTCAGACATTGTATTTACATTACACTTTGGCTTTAAAAATGCTTTAATCACTGTAATGTTTTTAAAATTACATAAACAAAAGCATAACAGTTTTGATATATGATATCATTGATATATGGGTTGTGGCTATTCACTGATTCTTCATTATGATCCAGTGTTTATACAATGAATGAATTAACTCTCTGACACAAACTTTCCTTCAGTGGAAACTTCAGTACAGTGAGATGAACCGAACGACCTCGACCCACTGCGCCTTCACTTCTATTTTTGACCCGGGAATAAAATCTTTACGAGGACGAGTACAACACAGAGTGAACGCGGGCTATCATCACACATCCTGAAACATTTGGTTTGATTCTCTACATCTGCCTGCCATGACTTGGAGAGCTCTTTTTTAGTGTCTCTGTCAACACTAACTCAGACAAACAAACAAACAGATTTATATGAGCCGCTGTCACCAGACAGACACATTAAAATCCACAGCCTCTCTGTGCCAGCTTCACTAATTGCTCTTTTTATGCTGTTAATTATTTCCTCTAAGGTGCGCACTGCAGCACAACACAATTATACACTCAGAGAGAGAAAGAGAGAGAGAGAGAGAGAATTTTTCTTCATTTATGTAAAACAGAGTATGATGCAGTATATTCCAATATGCCAATAACATATGCCAATATTCCAATGTATTTACACAAATTAATTATTAATAAAGTGTGTTTTTTTCGCTATGGTTTTACTATCAATTAAAACATGGTTACTGTAGGTAAACCATGCTTCCCCCAAATTTAGCTGTGGTTTTGCTACAGTAACCATGCAGTAAAACTGCAGTTATACAAATGGTAATTAATACACCCATAACACTTTTACTATAGTAAAACCACGGTGAATTGTCATTGTTGATCGCTTTAAAAATGCACTTTTTCCATCTTTCATCCAGAGACTTTTTAAAGAAAAATAAAAACTAATTTTTATAGTTAACAACTGCTGGTCACAACAAAATGAGTTTTTGAATTTATTCTGACACTGTGAAGACATGAAATATGAGGAAATGACCTCAGATGCCCCGTTCTGTTATAACAGACTTTATATCGATCACAACGATACAGAAACAAACACGCAGACAAACAAACAGACAAGCAAACCCAAAGCAGTGTGTGTGGTTGTGTGTGAACTGTGGGTTATACAGCCATCAGCATCACTCGCACTGGCTGCTTTAAGTAACTCAATCTGGTGTCTAATGTCCAGCAGCTGTTCGGCCCGCCGGCGGAGAGAAACGACTCGCGACCAGAGCAGAACACCTTGATGAGCCGCAGCCAAAGAGACCACGATGAATTCTTCATACTGAGCAGATCGCATTAGAGAGGGACACGAGAGCGCTCAGCCAGAAGATCAGCATGAACAGAACAGATGGATGGAGGTACACACGCACACACACACACACACACACAACACACTCAAAGGAAATGTTTAACTGCTCAGAAGATGCTCTTGCATTGCTCAATTGTTTCTCCTTGTGAGCAAATGGAGAGCTTTTGTTTGATTGTCTTGTGCCTCAGATATTTCTCCTGTGAAAAGTTTTAGAAGAGAGTTCTGATCTGAGCGCAGTTCTTATTGAATTCAGGTGATCTCAGCTGTACATTCATTGTAAAGCACCAAACTCTTCATGTATTTCAATAACTGTCTCATTTGTATCTATTTCTTTCTCTTAGCAATTCTGGGAGAAATATCTGAGTGAAAAGAGCTCAATAACGTTTTCCTCCATGTTGAAGGATTTAAGCTGTAGACCAGAATATCTACCTAGCAAGCAACCCCCCAGAAACACAACCGCATAGCAACACCTTAGTAACCACCCACAACATCACAGCATAATTCACTTGCACAAGAAAACCCTCACATTTTTTCCAGAAAATTGATTTATTTTGCGAATTGATTTCATGCCATAAACAGCACAGAAATCACATTTTAATAAAAAATAATTCCTTCTATTTTTAAACTCTTTCACGTTGAGCAAAACATACGTTTGGGGTCAGACACTGTTTCAGCAGCAGTCTGTGGAACCGCAGAGCACAGAAACTGTTTAATGTGTGAGTGTGTTTACGATAATGAATGTGTGGGTGAACAAAAACAGTGAGGCGATGTGATACCTCAGACACAATGTTCTCTCGCAATCTAATCGCAACGTTAAATTAACACTGTACAAATGCAGGAAATCAACATGTCTTAGCCTGGTGAGGGTGTTTGTGTGGTTCTGTGCCCTGTTAAGTGCATTGTCAGGGTTAAATTGACTCTTTGACACTGTATGATGCACTTACTCAAGCCGACCGGCCGCTTGCTCACTCTAATTCACAAAAACAGCCACTGCGTGAAACTCATGCCAGTAAATTCTCCGTTTACAACAACACATTCTATCATTGATCATTATGTTCCCCTCAGTGTTTTAGAGATTCTACGTTTGGCTGGTTTGATAGATATTCGAACTCAAAGGTCACCATAAACAGTCACACACAAATGAGGTCGTGTCTACTATATTTCACAGGTGGAGATAAATAAAACAGCATGAGCAGTTAACACGTCATACGCCATTAAACAGCCACTGGATTGCTGGAGTTCATATCGATTCTGCGAAGGCTACGAGGGCAGGAAACAAAGCTGATGTCGCATCACTCTAAATCATGGAAAGCAAACCAACGCCTCTACCGTTCCATCTGTTAGATGTGAGCAAGAAGATTAGGAGGCTTGTCCAAAGTTCTCCAGCAGACAAGAACAATCAAGCTGCTGGTAAAACAACAGCCTGTTGAAGGTGTGTGTAGTGATATTCACTACATTATGGGGACCAAATGTGCCCACAAGTATAGTAATACCAGTCAATTTTGACCGTGTGAAGACCTTGTGTGTGTGTGTGTGTGTGTGTGTGTGTGTATGTGTGTGTGTGTGTGCTTCCATAGACAGATGAGAGATGCTCTATCATCAGGTTTCTAGAACACTCGTCCAGACTCTCTCTGGCGCACACACTGGAGTCTGTCTCCGCGGATGGATTTGTGTTTGTTAGCTGACTGATGTCGTGGCAGAGGCTGTATTGTTTGGTGCTAAGGGTCTAATGACAGGTAATTTGTCACACACTGACTGAAACTGTCAACCGCGGTCAGGTGGCACGCTGTCATGGCGACAACGTTCTCTCTCACCATGGTTACTGCTCCCCTGGGCGTAAAACAGAACAGGGGGTCTCAGAACAGCAGCGCTAAACCCGTCTTCAAATGCTTTAACAACAGACCAAATTATATTCATATTCATCATCAATTAAACAATAATCAACAAGAGGCATTAAGCTAGTGATTTCACCACAGTCTGTGATAAAATACAACAATAATTAAATGAGTTCAATAAATTATTAAATGAGTAACATAGATAATCAATTCTTATCCATATGACCTTAAAAGGAAACAGTGAAATGCTCTACAGATTCTGCACATGTTTCTCTGCTCAAATCACAGGTCACTACCAGCCAGTATGAACAGCTGAGAAGGTCTTTGATCTGATTGTGAGTTTTTACAGAAGTATTACGATCACCAGCTCTAGCTGTGGTTTTCCAAGCATGTTAATCTCTGCTTTGATTTGCCAGACGTTTGTGGAGTGTTTGGTATCAAACTGAGACGGTAATTAAAAGGGAATGAGTTTAATTGTGTGGAAATGGAGTCACATCTCGCCAGTTCAGAAATATATCACTGACAGAAATGACGTGGGTCTACCCATAATTCAGAGCGACAGGTGTGTGTGAAAGAGAGACAGACAGTGAGACCCGACCCTGCCTGACCTTTGACCCTCCATAATAACCTGCTATATTACTATAACCCTGATTTCCAAGGTGAAACGTACAATTACCGTACAAACAGAGTGATCAAATGGAATTGCAAAAATATTGAACACACCCCCCCAACTGCCATTGGTTAGACAAACAGACAGTCCTGCCTCAAACTTACACCATTGGTTAAATCAGTGTTGCCATGTTGGACTGTTTAAGATGAGCCTAAACAGTGTTTGTTTTCCCTCCAGTAATTTAACCAACCAACAATTTTACAAACAAACAAAACTCCACAGGATAGATACTTGACTTGAACACATGAGATGTGTGTCAGAAGAATCGTTCTGATGTCAGAAGAGATTTTGCTGAGCGACGGCTGATAATGAAATTGTAAAGGGCAGAATGACTGGACGCTGATGAGTGACAGTTATAATGTCTGTTTTTGATAGCCGTGGCTATATGGATGTTTTCATGGCCATCTGTCTCTGTACAGTGAACTCTGTACTGTAGATGATGAGAGTAAGTCATGCGATCAGACATTATTAATCTGCGTTTAATGAAGTGATTCTACATTCATCTGAAGACCCCACCCTTCCTTCAGAGCGCTCTCCAAAAACCTTAATGCTACAAACACTTCATGGTGGTAATATACCATAGCAGTAACATGTCCAAAAAACCAGACCACTTCAAGATACCTCAAATAAAGCTTTGCTATTACCATAATGGTGTTATCCAAAAACATGCTAATGCTATGTTTTCTTGCTCTATAAACACCATGCGTGATACTGTACTGTTTTCACATTATGGTATTTACCTAAAGTCACTCAGTACCATGTTACTAGAACAGAACACGTTAAAAAACACATTATCATGGTGTCATGTCCAGATATCTTGCTACTATCTTAGCACTTCCTGTAAGTTCACAGTTTACTATGCATCTGTTCTATCTGAGTGGTTGCATTACGATGTATGTGAAAGACAAGCAGCAAAATATATACGGTATGTATGCAAATTTGTGTGTCTATTGTCTCCATCTGATTGGCTCTCGGACGGACGGAGCGGTGTCATTACTCACAGCCCTCTCCCTCTCATTAACTCAGTCGGTCGCTATGGCAGCCGCACAAAGGCCGTCCCTTCCTGCCTGCACACGGAGGGTGACAGGCCAATTAGAACAGGCCACATTGACACACTGTGATTACCTCTCCACAAGCCAGAGAGAAACAGACCGTGAGAAAGACAGAAGAGGACAGAAGATGACGCAGAGACCACGTACTAACAGATCTGGAGTTTAAGTAAGCTAGTAAACTGTAGCGTTTAAATAAGCTAGTAAGATGTAGAGTTTAATTAATCTAGTAAACTGTAGAGTTTAATTAATCTAGTAAACTGTAGCGTTTAAATAAGCTAGTAAAATGTAGAGTTTAATTAATCTAGTAAACTGTAGCGTTTAAATAAGATAGTAAGATGTAGAGTTTAATTAATCTAGTAAACTGTAGAGTTTAAGCTAGTAAACTGTAGAGTTTAAGTAATCTAGTAAGATGCCTACCTAGATAAGTGCATAAGTGATAAGTTGGTTGAAAGTCTCTTCACATCCTGACAGAAATCACTAAGTGGCCTGAATATATTTTCATAAATATATGGAAGGCGCAGCACCATTAAATGTTTGTCCAATCATTGCATTCGGTCTGCTGTGTTCTTGTATTGGAGGGGGCGTGGCTTCGGAGAGCTCTCTGAATGGAGGGCGGGATCTTATGCTTTCAAAGCTAGCCTGCTATTGCTAGCCTCTCTGAAATTGCCTACCGTACCATTACATGCAGCTTGCATCATATCCTGATCCTTCCCATAATTCCCTGTTCTCACTATGTAAAACAGCACAAACCTAAATGGAGGATTATTTACAATGTTACTATAGAAACCCAAACACAACTTATGATTGTTTTCATTTTAATCATCAATCACTCCTCAACTCCTCATCACAGCAATGAGCATTTCCCTGAATTCAGACAGACACTCTCTTGAGAAAGCTGTCGAGTCAGTGTTTCTCAGATGTATTTCTCACAGTTAAACAGTTTAATATTATTAATTTAATAAGGAGGTCTGCGCTGTGCTGCCAGTGACCTTGTCTGGCCGTCCAGCGTTTGCCAGGGATTCTGCAGTAAGCAGAATAAATAAAAAAAGACAATGAACTCTCGATCTAATAAACAGCTCGATTCCAGACCTGTCACCATCCCCAAACCCCTGAAGAAATCTCTCCACTCGCCGCTGCTGCTCCAGCACATCCCTCCTCTCTGACTGTGAGGCTGCTTTGTGATGGTGTGATTATTCCTGAAGCTACAGCATAAACATCCCATCAAGAAATCTGATACAGAAACACACACACACACATCACAGACCATCACAAAAAATGCTTTTTAATTAACAAAACTCATCATTAGTATGTTTTAAGAGAGTAGTTTGAGAACACAGGAAGTGTCCCCATAAAAATGTCCACACACACACACATCAAACGAGGTGAGATTTCACAGGTACATTTGACTTCTGTGTTTCTCTTAGTGAAATTGAGAAAAGCGAGAGAGGGAACATTGTGTCCAGGCAGACGAAGGCGTAACCCTGTCCGACACTCATCTCACCGCTTCTATGGGAACGCTTCACTGCCTTTCAATAATAAAAAAAAGAAAAACACATGAAGAAAGGAGAAACGTTTTACCTAAAATTCTCCAGGCAATTCTGCTCGCCTCCACACTGACCTTAACAACACACACACACACAAGTGAAAGTGAACTCAAGAAAGCATCACAAACGTGAAGCGAGACTTTATTGTTGCACAGTTTTAAAGAATAATGATTTCATGATGAATGACAATAAACAGAATAAATCTGGATTTTAATTTGGCTGGTTTCTCCACTGCTGTCTAGCAGGAACAACAGAGATGTTAAAGAGACCTCGTTTGTGCTTCTTGTCTCCCATGAAAGCCCGGGTGAAAAAAGTCAAGAAAACAGAGTGGAGTGAACCAGGTTCTTCTGTCAGACAGGAACTGACAGTCGGTTGTGGAACGAGCAGAAAAGCAGCAGATTGGGTGAGCTGGGAGGACAGCAGAGGGGGAACGCATTTGTGCAGGCGGCACGGCAGTATAAAAGAAGAGCACGGCACACACAGAAGCTGTTAGCCGGAGACCAGCGCACCATAATCGATTGTGAACGCCGCCACCCCAAGCAGCCAATCACAGAGCTCCTCTCAACTTCTCCGGTTTAGAGAGGTCGCACGTGGGGTGGGGGGGTTTAAAACGAACAAAAGCAGATGATAAATGAAAAGAGGAGAAAGGGAAGCAGACTCAGTAGGAGAGATGGAGAAAGACTGCAGATTTTTTGTGAGCTTCTCAGATGAAGTGACCTTGAGACAATGAAGGAGAAAGATCTACAGACAGTTTTAGAAGATCTACAGACAGTTTTAGAAGATCTACAGACTGCAGACATAAAAAAATGATCTTAGAAACATACCGGCAATAATGGTTCTTGATAAGAAGCCAGAACTTTTCCAATTTCGCAAACTTAACGGGAATATATGGGAATTATGCCACACAGATAAACATGAGTCATATGTCAAGGAAACAAACATGTTTGTTTGTATATGACACAATTCGTAAAGATGACCCAAAATTCCCAGTTAGTTACCTTTAATTCCCATAATTTTCCAACTTGGACCATTTTTAAAACTTTCCAGCTTCGCAACCATTAGTTCAAACCAGCAAAAAACAGCTAATCTGGCCCAATCCGGTTAACCGCTTGTGTATATTGGTAGTAATTGTAGTAACACCAATCACAGCGAGTTGATCAGGTTAAGTCCTGGTTATTCCCTCAATCCTCACTTAGACTAACACCACCCGCGAGACACAGCTGTACGACACTCCATCCATCTGCTGCTAACGTGGAACCAATTAACCAGCACAGCCACCAATTAACCAGCACAGCCACCATCTTCATTAATTTTCCATTCTGTTTTATTTCAGCTGAAACTAAATGGAAAAGGTCTAGACATGGAAGATAGCGGATGAAAGATTGAGCGAGTGAGCGAGCGAGAGAGTGAGAGATCCAATTTCGTCACGCTAGACAGACATCACCTGTTGGGAGAAAGCATCTCAATTATGAACAGGTATTAAAAGATGGGTCGTCAGATAAAGAGCCTCCCCGTCTGTCAGTTACTGGGCTGGCACGGAAAGCGAGCGATAAAAAGCGCGGAGGAACAGGAAAGGGAATGCTGGGCAGAGCAGACCCAGCTAACCGGGAACGTTCTCAGAACACTGGCTAACATTCTTTAAAAGTTGTGTGTGTGTACTGGTATTTCTGACGTTATAGGGATCAAATGTCCTCACAAGTACAGTAATACCAGTTAATTTTGACCTTGTGAGAAAATTTTTAGGACTTAATGAGGAAACAAGCGTTATAAATCACACAGAATGATCTTGTTTGAAAATGTAAAACAGCAGAAGGGTTTCTGTGAGGGTGAGGTTTAAGAGTAGAGTTAGTGTAGGGGACAGAGTATACAGTTAGTACAGTACAGAAACCCATAAAACACCAGTATGTGTGTGTGTGTCAGGAGATATAACTGAATGTATGAAGAGGGTACAGAGTCTAAACACAGTATTCAATCATATTGCCATAATTTTATGTGTACTGTTGTAGGTTATATGATCATTTTTTTACCTTACAAAACCTTACAGAAAAGGTGCTACTGTGGTATTTTTGGACATGTACTATGATCTTATATATACAACTGCCACTGTACCACAGTACAACAACAGTACGTTGACATTTATCACATTACTGTAATATATATCATAGTATTAACTGTATCTGACACTCAAAACGAAGACAGAAATATTTTGTCAGGCAAGTAGGACATCCTGTCATTGCATTCAGACTGGATTGTAATGATGGATGAACAGTTTATGGTCCTGCACCTTCCACAATATATTGATATATATTTAAATCACTTTACTTGGTGATTGTTATCAGGATGTGAAGAGACTTTAAACCAGCAGAACAAAACATGTTTCTGGAAAAAATAAAAATCACCCACTCTACCTACAATGGAAAGATAACTGTTTTATAAAGCTATTTATTGTATAAATACTTATAAATTACCATATAGCATTACACAGTATATTACGTGCAGTATGCAGTCAGCTAGTACTGCATCGTGAACACAACCACCACCTACACGCATTACAACGCAGTCTAATACACAGTCTGCTATTACAACAGCAGCATATAAATGAGCATATCAAACATATGACTGTATGTAATGGGAGTGATATACTGTAAACACTGAGCCCTGGGGTCACATGACAGCTAAACACTTCAAATAACTGCAGCTGTCGTCGTCAGGGACTCGTGCTGAAGGTTGATTACACAGTTCTTCATCTTCCCTCTGCTCTGATCATTTGTAATCTATTAGAGAAGACACACAGTTCTTCACCAGCGATCAGCGCACACTTTTAAACGGGTGACCGCGGTGTGGCTTCTGTTCCAGTGAAGCGTCTGTGTCGACAGAGAACGCAATGTCTGTTTTATTAGCTAGACTAGCGAAAAGAGAGAAACGTTTATTCAGAATGAGGAATGAGTAAACACTGCAAGGTAAAACCAAATTTAAACTGGAATTTGGGAATGCAGCAGAAATCCCATTTAAATGAACTGCCGAAAAAGTTTTGTTTCAGATAAAAAGTTATTAAATATAAAACGTTGCTTTAGGAGAGTTAATAGGTTACAAGCTGGCATCTGCAAATTAATACATTAAAGGTACGGTAGGCAATTTCAGAGAGGCTAGCAACAGCAAACTACCTTTGAAAGTATAAGATCTCGCCCTCCCTTCAGAGCGCTCTCCAAAACCATGAACACTAAATAATAATCATTATCATCATCAGCAAAAAGCAATAATTGGACGAACATTTTGTGGTCCTGCACCTTTCACAGAAGATATACATTTATATAAATATATTTTGACCCTTTTATTATTAGGAATTTTGCTGTTAGGATGTGAAAAGACTTTTAACCAGCATAACTCTGGAAAATGATTATCCCTGATTATCACAAACATGACAAAGGCTTTGTGGTCCATCAAAGTTCTCTAGAGTGACTCTGTCCCTATTTATCAATTTATACTATGTGGACTAAAATTATTACAAAAATGATGGTTACAAAAATTGTTTGCTAGAAGAGTCTCTTACAAACACACACACACACACACACACACACACACACACACACACACACACACACAAACTACTGCCACAAAACAATAAGGCCATTTAGTTCAATTTTTCCTTTCAAATGATAACATTAGGTGAAATTACAGCATTATCCTTGTTGTTAAAAGCAAAGTAAATTGGCCAAATTAAACCAAAGGTTAGCCAAATCAGTCCCAGACTCACACAGAAGAATGAATCACCTACAAATTAAAACTCTGGCACTGTTTATACATGTTGATCCAAACACACAGAATTTCCTTTCCTCTATGAAACACAAAAAAATGTTTTAAGGGGCAGACCAACATTTAGGTCTGTTGACCAACATGGTCTGTTGAAGGACAGACCGACAAGGTCAGTAAACAATGAAAGAATTCTCAATTTCTTAAAAGACAATCTACAATGTTTTGGTAGGTCAACCTAAAACTGAACAATCAAATGTAATATCACCCCCAGATAGCATACAAAGACCTTTCTCATATTGCCAACAAGATACAACCCAGCTAACAAGGAACATTCTTAGAACGTTGGCTAGTGTTCTCTAAAAGTTCTTTTAAAGTTAATAATAAACTTTTTGCAGTAACATTAGTTTCTAGCGTTATATAAAAATATAACCAAACTGATTCTCACTGTAAACTCCTTTCCAAAAGGTCTCGTATCCAAACTCCAAAGATGGTATGCTAATGTTCTGAATAAAGAGTCACCACACACTCCATCTGTTCAGAAACCTGCTCCTCTCTGAAGGACATGGACACCGTGTGTGACAAACAGCTTATTAAAGTGCAGCCAGTGAGGCAGGCGATGCTGGAGCTCGCCAGACCACCAAACAACAGGAGAAAAGGGGAAAACATGACCGCGGCGCAGCTGAGGTCACCAAAGCAGAGGAGAAAGAAGACAGTGAAGATGCGGGAGGAGAACAAACAAAAGAAACACACAGTGTTAAGGTGGAGATGTCTGTTCTCAAACCAGGAACCACTAAGTTTTCAAAACAACAACTAATGCACAACCAAACTAGTCTGCACAGAAACTACATCCTTATTTGACAAGTAACAAAGCTGCCTCCACTGGAAACAACCAGCACAGCAATGCCACAAATATCCTGTCCTGCCTTGCTTATAGTGATGTTAATTGACACATTTCATATGATTGCTTTAATTTAACTTCACACCTTTGGTTCAAGTTTGTTTTTTGATGACATATGGACTGTAAAAAAATGAAACCTTAAAATGAGTTGTGACATTTGTAATCAAAGACGATATGAAGGTGCCTTGTAAACAAACTGGTTTCTTCAAAGACACCATGATGTCATGTCTGATGACCTTAAATTTAGGTAAATAATTAAAGCAAAATAGCCAAGCAAATATTTAGAAGTACAAAGTTTATCACTTAATGGCGATAGAAATTCATACGTGGAAAAGCATAAAATCTTTTATAATTTTATAATTAAAATCTTTAAGATTATTTTATAATTAAACCCGTTTATTAAGAGGCCAAACTAACACACAGGATTGTGGGATATAATAACACTTACCAAAGGTCAGAGGTCAGTCTTCTTGGTAGACAAGGTGTTCCTCAAGCCTGGAATCTGTGCCTGCAACGTCTTGTGTTCATCTTATTTCTGTCTGCTGCCTGCAATGAGACTTGAGGTCTCTCACACTGTTGTTAGCTGTTGGTTGTTTTAGGGGACCATCACTCCAGGTTTAACACTAATAAAAAGAACAAAAACAAGAAAAGTTATTCTCTGCAGCTGCTTATCTGGTCCAAATGCAATCAGTTCTGAACGAGTCAGAACACACAGCCCCTTGTTTACCTCATCTCACCAGCGTATGAGCGACTCTCAGCAGCCTCACAGACCTGAATGACTGAAACTGATTTTTGCTTGGCTTCATCTCATGTGATCTTAAAGAGATGGCATTTCCATTTACTGGCAAATAAGCACAAAGAGGACATCTGTTCAAATAAAGAGCATCTGTTCAAATTTAGTTATAATAAAGTATAAAGTAACATAAGTTATATGCTTAATATTCAAACACATATTTAAGTGGTTTTAGTGTGTAGGGAGATTGTGAGTTTGTGTGATAATCATTTCCACCTTACCTTAATCCAACACGACTCTCTGATTGGTGGATCTGTGTGGGATTATGGGTAGTGTAGTTCATCAAACTAAAATGACACCAGCCTTGTAGCTTCAACAGAAACATTATCGCTGAGCAGCTCAGAGCTTATTGTAGTTCAAGCATCAGTTCAGCTCTGAGCCTCACACAATGAGATTCATCGAGAAAAATGCTTGTTATATAAAAACATATCAAAGCACATTGTCAGAGCTGAAGTGTAGCAAGACTTTAGGACACAATAAACCTTCCATGAGAACTACCCAGCCAACAATAAGTTCTAATAACGTTTCTATAACATTTCTTATTAAGTAATAAAAACATTACTTGAAAGTTCATTTTTATCATTCAGTTTTTCTCAGAGCGTTAGCTGAGTATTTACTGGAGTAAAAAGTGTGACCCTCAGTCACCCCATCTCTTATGTTATGCCTGTCTTTAATTCTCTCTGTCCTCTGAGAATGTCAGTGTGTGCTTGTGTTCAAGTGACTTCATGTTCCCGTCACGGCACATGACAGATAGCGCTGTGCTACTGCCATCTAGTGGTCACGTGGTCAATGAGCTCGTTCATTATTATTTTAACTCAATACAGATTCAAATCTAACGAGTACGAGGTCATTAAATGGCCTCAGACTGCATCTTAACTATAAAAAATCTGATTTTATAAAGTTCAAACAGACATTTTAACAGGAGAACAGTGCATCGCTCTGGATAAAGACAAGGGGTCTAGTTAATCTTGAGTAATCTGGCCTTCTGTTTAAAAGGCAGGGCAGGCGATTTCAGAGAGGCTGGAAATAACAAGCAAGCTTTAAAACCATAACACCCTGTCCTCCATGCTCTCCAAGGCCACGCCTCCTCCAAAAAACATGAACACATAAATAGTTTAACAGGCATCCTATCATTGAACTCGGAGCGAATGCAATGATTGAATAAACATTTTATTGCACTTTCCACAGAAGATATACATTTATATTTAGATCTCTTTACTTAGTGATTGTTATCAGGATGTGAAGAGATTTTCAACCAGCAGAACAAAACATTATTCTGGAAAAAATAAATCACCCACTCTGCCTTCATCCTGGATCATGCATTCGGAATAAAACTTTTCCAGATGGATTTCCTGGTTAATGGTTATCAGTGTCCAGAGAGAGCAGTGCGATTGTTATAGTCCACAACAGTGATGCTTTGTGGGTTTCATTGTGGAGGTCAAGCCTGCAACCCTCTGTTACCAGCCAATGAGATTCAGTCTTGCAGTCACCTGTGATTATGTAGACGACTCTGCAGGCGCTGGGTTCTGACACTGATCTCCTTCCCAGCCAGGGAAACACTGACATTTAAAATCTGCAGTGAAAAGACGAGCTTCCTTTTGGACAGTCCTCCCCATCCTATAAGCTACATAAGAGGGTCCTGCAGTGACGGTCCCGGGCAGCCAGGCTCTGGGAATGATGGACCACATAGACGGGTCAAGATGCAGGTAGACTGCAGCGCTCGGATCCCGTCGCACACAACGGCCCTGAGACGAGCAGACGGTCCGACTGCAGAGAAACGCAGCCTCTGTCACGTTCACTATGTACCGGCCGAGTGTGTTGTCTAGGTAACCTCGAATCGCCTCACACGTTTCCTAACACAAAGTCATAGAGGTCACAATCATGTGTTATTTTATATTCATACATCGAATGTTTTGCAGTATCTGAAACAACAGCAAAAGTTTTTCCTGTTTTTAAAGCTGCAATCTGTAACGTTTGTCTCTCTACCACCATCTCTGTTTAAAACATAAAACTGCAGCTTACTTTACGTACGTCTTTTACTTATACTGAAGTCAAATAAAGCCAAACTGACATTATACATGTAATCAGACCAGACAGCTCGAATTAAAAATCATTATTATAAAGTCACTGTTGTGAATCAAGGTAAGGAGATCATGTTAAACTCTAATCTGTCACTGATCTCATTTTTGTTCCATTTTTAGCCACAGATTGCAGTTTTAGGCGTTTATTATATTTCGGTAGATTAAAACACAAAGTTTGTATGAGCACAGCAGCAGTTTCTCCATGTGTCATTTTTAAAAGCTGGATATCAGCATCAGTGGAGTCTGATATGCAGTGGGGTTATGAATTCACTCAATGTATGACCTTCGTCTTGGAGAAGTTTGCATCTCCCCAGAGAACGACACCTGCTGCTCCGAGAGCCACACTTTCCCCAACAGTGTGAACCAAATCCACCTGCGAACAGACACAACCATCACACAGACGCTGTAACAATGTTGTGAGAATGTTTCAAAATGTTTCCCCTTGTAACTAAAACATTAAAAATGTGATTTTGAACATTTCTGAAACATTCAGTGTTTTAGACGCTGAATTAATGCTGTCGCTTGGTTATACAAACGTTATTTAAATATTTTTAAATTCAGTAACATTTTTAAAACATTCCACTACCAACTTACGAATAACATTTTTGATTCATATGATATATAACTGTAACAAAACGTTCTACTAACATTACTGCAAAAACTTTAAGAACTTTATAAGAACTTTGTTAGGCAATGTTCTGAGAACGTTCCCTGTTAGCTGTGGGATGAGCACAAATAAACAAAGTGTGTCAAACATTAATGCAGCTCAAATGAACAAGTATTGAATTATTGGCTGTTGAAGTATTGAAGTATTGACTATTGAAGTATTGATTGTTGAAGTATGGAAGCAGTGATTGTTGTCAAACAGGTTTATCAAACACTTTACACACCTCCACCCAACCTTCTGTGTATACTAACAGGTTTTCCCAGCCAAACATACATCACTGAAGCAGAAGTTAATACAATACACCAACTGAAACAAGTCATACTATTATAAAACATGTTGCAGTCATTGCAAGTTTAAGGAGAAAATAAAGATGATATTATTATTGACCAACAAACATCATGAGATATATTAAGGTTTAGTTCCTATAGACAGAGATATATCTGTAAGAGACAGTTCATCCATTATTCACTCACCCTCATGTCACTCTGTGGAAAGAAAATATTCCTCAGAAGTAAAAACGTCATACAGGATTGGACGAGACATCAGCCAATCACAGATCAGTTTTAATTGAGACACGTCTTGTGTTGACGTGTAGTATGAAACTGGTATGTAACAGCTGCTGACCTGTGACAGGAACTCCATGGAGAAGGTGTAGGCAATCCTGGCGTAGGGAAACACAGATGGTGGGCTGTGATTGGCCTGTTTTCTCACCCTTATGGCTTCTAGAACCCGGTACCGGCTGTACAGCATGATGTCATGATCACGGCCCCGGAGCACCAGGTCGAGATAGATGTCAGGGTACAGGGCTGTGCTGATGTTCCACAGCCAGGCCAGTTTATCGTTCCTCTTCATCTCCAGAGGGGGACACTCGCCTGTGTAGGTTTCATTCTTCTTATACTGATAATTGTAGCAGCAGGGAAAGCCATAAAACCCCCATAATCCTCCAGGACGCTCCCTCAGGCCCAGTTTTAATGTCTCCTCCATAAACGCCCGTGAAGCTCCCTCGAATTCCTTCACTGCCTCAGTTTCTATTTGATCTGGAGTCCAGTGAGGATGTTTGGCCTTCACTAAAGCCCTGGATCCCAGCCAGTACACTTCCTTAGCGTCCCAATTGCGTTCCCAAAGCGGCCTCCACTTTTCCCAGTCGACAACAGCCAGCCCCTGAAATTCTCTATCAGGAATGTCCGCCTGCAAGTCATCTACAGCCTTCTGGAGATGCAGCTTCAGGCTGGAGTTCTGAGGAACACCTCCATACACCGGTTCACTGAGGAGATCATAGTAAGGATACAGTCCCAGCTTATCAGAGTAGAAGATGGTGATGTTGTCGCCCATGAAAACCTGCTCGCGGTTGTGGATGATGTCAAAGACGCTCAAGTCCAGATCAACCCCGAACAGGGACATGCAGTGCTCTGTAGGGGCATTCCACACGGTAGAAAAGGGGAGGCTGGTGAGGTTAGGTGGATGGCCAAAAATGGAGAATGACAAACAGATGCAAAGTATCTGCAGAAGCTGCATCCACCAGAGGCTGCCCATGTCTGCAGAGGGCTGAGAGACCTGCGTGGACAGGAACCCACAGCTGATGTGACATGAGCTCAGGCAATTTAAATGGAAATGAAGCTACAGTCTAATTTCAAAAGGTACTTTCAAAGATGAGAAGCAATTTTTGGAACAAAGGTGTGTTCTTTATTCTGAGTAACTTATTATCCATAATAACCATCCACTTCAAATAACACGACCGTGTGTGTGTGTGTGTGTGTGTGTGTGTGTGTGTGTGTGTGTGTACAGTGTGCAAATCTACAGTGTGCTCTTAAATGTGACTATGTATGATTAGCTACAATATACGTGACATTCATTGCACTAATAAACAAACGTAGGTGCACATAGAGGTGATGTTTAATAATAGATGTTTATAAAAATGTTTCAGTGCCACCCTTACAAAAAGGTATTAAAATGTACTGTACTGTACAACCACGATATATTTTGTATAGGTATTTGTGGACAGGTTAAAGTTTTTAAAAAGCAAAACGTCTCATGGTACTAACACACTACTAAGTATTCATGTGTATATATATTAGAAAACTTGTTAAAAAAAAGAGGAACCGAGACTTTACGCAAGACCGACAAAAACCGTCAAACAAAGAGGAAAGACACAGAACTGAGGCTGTTAATAAATAAACACACTTATATTCATATCATTTAAACATATGTCGTACTTACTTATCGGCCTTTATGAGAATCGCTTTGATTTAAAACATCAGATGTTTGTGTCACTTCATCACCTCGTGATCCTGCGAGCTGTGACTCACACTTTCATCCAATAGGAAGGAGAGGGGCGGGGTCTAAGGCATGACGCGCTGCTGAAACTATATAAGTATCCTGATACAGTGGAGTAAAAGGAATATCACAGTACGTCTATATTTATACATTATATTTCAATGTAAATGATGTCAAAGATCAATACAGATTTGTGAGAGTCATTCATTCTTAAAGGAAAGTGAATAATTTATGGATAAGATAAAGTATGTTTCCATGCATGTTTATAGATATAAACACTGTAATTTGGGCTGATCCGTGATCAGTTTCAGATAGTTGTATTCTGATACATCACTTCCCCCTTAGTTTAGTTTTCCTTTAATGCACATATGTATTAAAATAGACCATCATGTTCAAATTATCATCTGTCCATGAAACAGCAAAACAGACTGATGACAAGGATAAAATCTAAAGTTACACAATGTTTTACAAATAACACGATATAAATAACTTTCTTCAGATTTATTTTTTAATGTTTTTTTCTAAAACAAGGACAGGAAACAGCACTGAATAGGAAGGGACACATTATTAGTGTCATCCAACAGCTTTAGGTTGTAAGAATGTTTCTCTAACATTTCCACTAAGTAACAAAACGTTAAAAATGTTATTTTAAATGTTCTAGAAACCTTCGAAACCTCCAGTTTTTTAGACATTGTATTAATGTTATTGCTTGGTTAAACATTTTAAATCGTTCCACCAACAACTTAAGAATAACATTTTTATATATATATGATGTATAACGTTAAAAAGTTCTACGGACGTTACTGCAAGAATGTTTTTGACTCTTGAGAGAACTTTCAGAGAACTTTCAGAGAACACTAATCAACATTTTGAGAGCGTTCCCTGTTGGCCAGGTATAAATTAGTCTCAGGCACTCAGATCAACAGTGGAAGCAACAGAGGGGTGAGAAAGTAAATCCACAGTGCTTTAAGTGCATGTCCCTCGCCCCGCTGTTGAAGAGGGTCTTTGAGACCACATGTCTCGCCCTGATAGCCGCTGTAACACTGACACTGAAAGTTCTCCTTCATCCTCCTCCGTTCCTCAGCGCTCAGTTCTCCTGTTACTCGCATGTCCTTCCCCTGACCCTCCACTGTCTGCGCATGCGGGTCAAGGTGCAGATATGTGTCCATGTCTGGGTGTCTGCGCAGACAGCGGCCGTGGGAACTGCACAGGAAGTGACTGCACTGCTCTGCTGCCGTGGAGACGTTGAGAAGGTATCGTCCCAGTGGACCCTGCAAGTACTGGTTTAGACTGAAGCAGCTGGCCTGAGAGAGAGAGGGAGAGAGAGAGAATGTTGTGTCTAAAGAAAATCTGTGCTCGCCCACAAAATTAAAAATGTTTGAGAAATGTTTTTTATAACCAAGCAATACAACGTTAATTCAATGTCTAAAAAACTGGATGTATTAAATGTTCAAAATAACATCTTTAACCTTTTTGTTACTTAATGAAGCAAAACATTAAGGTAAACATTAAGTAAATGTTCTGGGTAGGTACCATATATAACGCACCACTATATAACCAATAAGATTTGATAAACAGGATGTGAATGCTCACATTGCTGCTGGCATAAGTGGAATCACCCCAGAATATGATGCCAGCTGCTCCCAGAGAGACACTCTCTCCGATGGTGGACACCAAATCCATCTGAACAAACACACAGAAAGGTCTCAATGATTCGCTCTTTAAAAAATACCTCATGGGTTTTACAGAAGAAACTGATCGTAACAACGTGAGGGGAGTAAATAATGCTGGAAGTTTTATTTTATGTGAACTATCACTTCAAACAGAGGAACATATACAGGAAATAAGCAGGAATGATGCTGTGGGTGGTGCCAACATAATGACAAGCGCCCTCATGTTCTTCTGCATACACACACACACCCTCACAGACACTCACTCAAACACACACACAGAAAGGAACAGGGAACGTTCTCGAAACGCTGGCGGATGTTCTCTAAAAGTTCTTTTAAAGCTATCGATAAACATTCTTGCAGTAATATTGATAGAACGTTTTAGCAGAACATCATATATCTTATTTATCAAAAACGTTGTTTATTTGTTGTTAGTGGAATTTTTTAAAAATGCTACAGATGTAAAAAAAGAATTTTGTAACCAAGCAGTAATTTTAATACAACGCCTAAAAAACTGGACGTTTTGAACAATCAAAGTAACGTGTTTGTTACTTAATGGAAATGTTAGAGAAACGTTCCTAAAACCAAAAATAGTTAGTTGGGTACTTTCCACAGACTCACCTCAGTCAGCAATTCCATCTTATTGGCGTAAGTGGGGCGAGTGTAGATGAAAACAGGACGTGTCAGTCCCTCACCCACAGACGCCAACCTCATGCCCTCCCTCACCCTGTTTCTCACAAACTGCCGTCCGGAGGATGATGAACGCAACACGGAGCTCATGTATATTGATGGGAAGAGCGCCGTGCTTTCAGTCCACAGCCATTTAAGCTGGTCGTTTCTAGCTACCTCTACATCTGGACACCGGCCCGTGTAGTTCTCCAAACTGTTGCGATAATCATGATTGTAACAATCAGGAAAGAGGTAGAAACCCCAGAGCTGGTTGGGACGTGAGCTTTTGGCCAGCCGCAGTGTTTCCAGCATGAGTTTGCGACTGGAAATCTCAAATTCCTGTTGAGCTATCTTGGATATCTGTGCTGATGTCCAGCTTGGGTTCTTCTGGGTGACCAGGTTGCGTGATTGTCTCCTGTAAATGTCTTTGGCCTCCCAGTTTCGTATCCACAGGGGGCGCCATTCCTCCCAGTCTATAACAGCCAGACCTTGTGCAGACGGGTCACGAATGTACTTTCTAATCCCCTCTGGCATCTTCTCCAGGTGCTGCGTGAAGCTGGCCAGTTGAGGAAGACCACCATTGATGGCAGTACCATCTGCCTCAAAGTGCGGATAAAGACCCAGGCGATTTTTGTAGAATATGGTGAGGTTCTGTTTGGTAAAGGCCTCGTTGGGAGACGCTACAACCTGAAACCGGTTGAGCTGAAGGGGAACGTTGTGGCGAGGTCTGCAGTCTTCTGTCGGGGCATTCCAGGCGAGAACCACGGGCTTGTGAGGGTACAGAGGCCATCTGGTGGGCTTCAGATTTTGGACAAGAGTAAGACGATCCAAAAGCAGTGGAACCAACAACCAGATTCTCCAATTAGATTGGAACCAGTAAGCCATGACTTTTGTGTCTGACAACAAGAACCTTCACCTTGACATTCTCTAATAAAACACACAAAACATTATATGGTTGATACTTTTAAACCATCAAAACTTTTAAACATTATCAAAACATTAATGTTATTGAAAAGTTCTTGCAATAATGTTAGCAGAATGGTTTTTAACGTTATATATCATATATGAACGTTATTCTTGAGTTGTTAGTGGAACGTTTCAAAAACGTTACAGAATTTAAAAAACTTAAATAATGTTCCAATATAACCAAACGGTAAAACAACGTCTAAAAAACTAAACGCTTCATTAAACTTTTAAAGTAATGTTTTTAACATCTTAAATACACGCGTCAGTCCATTCAGATCCATTAGGAAAACAAAATTAACATTTCAAAATGGAAATAGAAAAACTCACCTTTTATATGATCAATAATTTCTCATTCGCGGATAAACAACTGAATCGTGTCTTTGACTTCATGTCTGTAACCACGTCGTCTGATATCGCCTTCAAAGAGATTTTGTCTCTTTAAAAGTTTTCAGAAAATATAAATTCATATTATGATTGAATCCTGTAACATCCTCCCGCATCACTTTATTCTGAGCGACCCGCAAAACTTTAAAGCGGCGCTCGTCATTGATTCTCACGGGCGTGGCTTTGTTACACGTCACAGTGGGCGTGTTTTTTCTTTATAAATAATACACAATAAGGATAAAGAAAAGGGTAATAAAGTACCATGATATTTACATGAGAAGTTGATGACCAGTTATGATGGTATCAGTTATCACATGGTATCACAAAATCTTACCCTGTTACTGTTACCTGCAGTTCTGTGCAGCTTTAAAAAGCAGTTTCTATTCCTGTATTCAGCATAATGAATACTTCTAAAGTAATAACATAATATTTATATGTTTTATTTAATTCACTTATTTTGCTAACTGCTTAATTTTGATCAAGTAAACATTTTCTTTAAGTAATTTCAAGCTTTCCATTTGAGAGCCAAGTGTGTTAATAATACAAGCATGGCTCAATTAAACTGAGATCCTAACTCTGAGAGGATGGATAACAGAGTACTGCTTTCAAACGGGTCCTTTCTGACAATGACTGCTGTTCCCTGTCCTGCCGTTTCATCATTCCGCTGACTCATGACTTCTCTCAGTGCATGTGTGCTCACGAAAGAGAGGGAGGCTGTTTCCTTCCTCCGCCTTGTTTCTGTTCTCCCCGTACTTTACATCACCATCTCTTTCAGCTAGACAGCGGCAGGAAGTTCCAACAATGTGAGAGGAACTGTACACACACACCCGCCAACCTGACATCCTGACACGCTAGGAGAGACCAGAGGCTGTGCTCCGTCCTTCTCAAAGTCACTCCCACAATAACCTCAGGTGAAAGGTTGCCGGAGCTTTATCTGGGAGCGATTGTTCACGAGGTGGAAAAATAGCTTTCTGTCAGTAAGATTATCATGAAACAATCAACACTGACTCATAACCATTTTCACACCCTGTCTTAAAACTTAAATTAAGTTTTAAGAGCAAGTTATTCCAAACATTGTTGTCCTCGTAATCCTTTCAAATTCCATCAAAATGTAAAAACTGCAGGCATCTGTTTCTAATAAACTCGGGACCTTTGAGGGCCCGACCGTCTCTGATAATCTGTCTATTGCATGTGGATAAGCAGAAGCCACTGAATGGAACTGAAAACATCCCAACTGAGAACTTCAAAGCAGGCAAGAAACGTTTCAAAGACATTAACCTCTGACATTTTCCCATGATTCCCCACCCGAATTCCTGATGCCAGGCAAACTGCAGGACAGGCGGCCAAAATAAACAAAACATGGGCGAGGAACATAGTTTAACTTCAGAATAGCCCTAAGCCAAGAAACGTCCCAGTATGACTAATTATAAAAACATAAACATGTCCTTTTGACGTTTATCTACTGTTTAATGTTACATTGCATCATATTAAATTGTATATGACAATTATATAATCGTAAATAGTTACAATTAACTAGATCTTTGTTTTTTAAAGAAAACGCAACTGGTGAGAAACCAGGATGGGTGTCACGGAGTTGCTATGCAGTTACTAAAGAGTTCTAAATGGTTGCTAGAGTGTTGCTAGGGTATACCATGTGACTTTTGATGGTTAATATGGCATTGCTACATGGTTGTTAGGGTGTTCTGTATAGTTGTTTACTGAACATAAATACAACTATTTAAATTGCTAAAACCTTTTATTTATGTCAACTCATAATTTACTGTACAATAAATGATTACAGTGCAGATCTGGTGCAGACTTTTACAATTGACACCATTTACACAACAATAAACAAACACAGCAATTGGTCGACATCAACAAGCACGTACAGCCCCCGCACGACTCTTAATCCTTACATACAAACTCTTATTGCACATTCGCACCCTGCTGTAGATCACACTAGATAGGATGACATGCGTCTGCTGTCTATAATGACACAAGCACAAATCAGTCATTTGTGTTTTTGGTCACAGGCTCTCCTGTCGTGGGAGATCTTTGTAGAAGAAACAGCAAAAGCTTGCAGATGTGTGGAGTGATCACAGCGCTCTGCAATGCAGTTTCCTCAAGTCACAGTCTGTGTTCTTATATCTCACAGAGGATCACAGGAAAGTCAGCGTGGATTCGTGGGTGATCCAATTTAATAATTCCCTGTCGAAACATTAAACAAAATGTAAAACAAACAAACGGCCAGGTGTGTTTTATTTGCAGTCTTTGTAACGAACAATATAATTACTGATATCATTTTTTTATCTCCTTTTTTATGATAACACATTAGTATACTTATTGTGACTGCTGTGACTCATTAACGGTAATTCATTTACTGGAGTCATTTAAACATACTGTAAATAAGAGATCTAGATAATGTATTTAATACCAGATGACTACGCTGTCGAACATAACACTCCTGTAAATTACCGTTAAGTATCTAGGTGTAACTGACATCTCACCTGAGGTATGAGATTCCTCTGTATTCTCCTCAGCTTGGCTTTCCGTCGCCCATTCTTGGTCACCACAGTCTCCTCGTAGAACTCATGAGCCAGATCGCCATCTTCGTCAAAATACAACGAACTGCGACCACAAACAGCAGCGAGTGACTAAACATGATCTGACCCTTCATCATATACTCCAACTCAGCAAGAAATTATTTTAATTGGACGGTAAAATATTAGACTGTGATGCTGTCAATATTACAAGGCAGAAAAGTAAAGCTGTTTCAGAGGCGGACTAAATTTAAGATCAAGAACTTGGCAGAACACGCTGCAGGTGTGAAGTGTCAGTTTACCTTCTTCTAGTGAACACAAACGGTGTGCCGTTCTTCGAGGCGTGCAGTCGAGCTAAACACTGATCGCTGGCTGCGTCTCCTCCAGATCCAGCGGTGGTGAAAGGCCAGACTCCTCTTGCTTTGGATCCACTGCCTCCCATCTTTAATAATGATGCATTATAACAGAGGCCAGCAGATCTCTAGAGTTTAATCCTGTAAAACAGGAGCATGGCACTGCTATAACAGCAAAACCATGTGACTGTATGTACATTCTGTGGATTGTGGTGTAACTTCAAAGCTCTCCGAACCTCAATAAACACTCGCCTATCACCAAATGCAACTGAAAACTGCCTCTGGAGAGTCAATATATACACGTCACATACACATCACTGCATATGCATAACATTTCCTAAAGTCAGTAACACAGATCTAAAGCAACGTAATCAAATGGTTATCAACTACCCATTCTAACCTTCAATACAAACTACACATGCAGCAAGAAAGTGCTTTTGAAAAGACCCGAGGAAAATGGTTCAATGTTAAAGACATTGAGTCGAGTTGTAAACAAACATAAGCCTGCGAGTTTATACATGTTTAAATGACAAACATATATAGATGCATGTCGGCTGCACGGTTAAATGCGGCTTTAGAACAGAAAACATACATACGCTTCATAATCTCGTTGTTTGGCTGCGTCAGGACAAGCGTCTTGACGCAGTTTGACGTACATTGTCACGTCACATTTACGCGCCATGTTGCGTGACGTCTGCTTGTTGTCATCCATTTTTCATGTATTAAACTACTAAACTATTAAATGCAAACATTTATTTTAAAAAGCATTTGATCATCTTCTTTAGGCCAGCACATGCATGGATGAAAGTAATAACGATAGAAAACTGTCTTTGAGTAATAACCATTTTTAGATGAGAAATGTTTAAGATAAGAGCTGTCCTTCTTCACCGTGTACACGTTTAATATTGTTATCAAACTACTTCTCATAAACGAGAAAGCTGGGACAGAAAATATGTGTTTAAGTTTAATACGTGTTGTTTGTGGAAGGTTGGTAACTTTTCCTCCATCCTCATTTTAACTTCAAGCTGTGATTCGTCATTTTTGCCTCACTATTGTCATCTCTGAAACACAAAATTGCACGTGACAGTAAAGTCAAATAAGGCCAAACTGACATTTACTGGGAAATCCGACCCGACACCTTACATTTTAAATATTTATTATAAGCTTAGCGTTGCGAATCAGGTTAAGGAGAGGATACATGTTTAATGATTAAAAGTTAATGCCGCTTTAATGATGAACTCTGTAGAAAACATCCATTTGTACTTGGCGCCACCAATTTGTCACAAGCACAACATGAAACATATCGCTGAAGGAGATCCCGCCTTCTTCCTCCATCAACCTGCGCCTCGACCTGATTTGCTATTGGCCTTTTATTCTAGTGACACGACTGCTGTTCTTGAACTCGTTTTAATCGCGTCTGTATTTGTCGGAAGAGACAGAGTTCATTTGTTCATTTCCAGCCGCAGACGTCGAATCGTTTATTGGCAGACCGACGGTTGCGCTTAATTCACTCTGCGGGCACTGCGCACGGGAGGTGGGGCCACTGAAACACACAACAGTCGCGCAACATTTTTGCCTGTTCTGTCGAAGTGCATGTAAGTTCATGTTCCGTTGTCTCTTAAATAGTTGCACAAGGGCTGTCATGTTCGTTTGCACGTCCTTCTTAAAGTGCAGACAAATCTATGTGGTTTCCATTAGGATAAACTGTACGTTGCGTAAGTGCGCGTCGCCTGTGTATATACAGTGATTTCCCAATGCTAATCAAAAGGGTTTTGTGCATTTTATAATGCATTCCAAGAGATTCATTATTACAATAAACCTGTGTCTAATGGTTTATAATAAACATTTCTCTCCTTGTTATAAATACATAAAGTTCTTGGATGGATAATCGACTTTTTATCCCATTGCATTTATGTTTCGCAAGCCTGGAAACATGAGCGACTCAGAGAAACAGACGGTCTCTCTCAAAGAAAAGGATGGAATTGAGAAGAGAGGGCGAGGAAGACCAAGAAAACACCCCAAGGTAGCGAGAAGTTCAGCCATAGGGCACTATACATTTATAACACCGCCCATCACCAGCTTACCTCACAGTCAACAAACATGTTACATTTTTCTAAGGAATCAAGTGGCTCTCCAACCCCAAAAAGATCCAGAGGGCGACCAAAGGGTAGCAAAAACAAAGGCCCTTCCAAACGAGTAAGTGCTGGTTTTGTCTTTTTAGCTCATTATTTATGTCTTCATTCATTTTAGCGGCATTTGCAGCTAGTGTATATTCTGTTTATAGACGTGTTTTGCACTGTTGCTCTACGGTAGAAAAACACAGCTGTTTCTGTTTTGCAAACACACAGGCATATGCATTATTAATGCAGAATAGCGCGTGCAGGTTGTGTGTTGACAGCTCATCCTCGGACCAGCAGCAGGTGACCCTCGGTTAGCCGCTTAGCAGTGAGCAAGGAGTTCTCCGTGAACCCGGTGCCCCCGTCCATCTGTTGTCATGTGCAGACAATGGCTCCCTCTGCTGGTCTATATACTGTATATACTGCTTTTGGCTCCCTTAAAAATGCTTTACAGTAGGAAAAAAATGAACCGATACCTCAATCGGTAAATTTTTGCCTAAAATTAACAAAAATCAGTTATTGAGCAAGTACATAACTGATCAGTGATGAAGTACATAAATGAACTGATTTAACACAATCTTCTATCTTCCCCTGATTCACAACAGTAAGTTTATAATAATGATTTATCATTTGAGCTGTCTGGTCCGATTTCGTGGGAAATGTCAGTTTGTAAACAGAAAGATCCGGCTGCTATATCACATGTCTGTGTGCTGTAGATTGTGTAGCTTGTTCTTACAGCTGTTGTTTAGAATTTAAACTTATCACAAGTTAAGAAAACAACTCGTTAAGAAAGTAACCTGCAACTTTATGTTTTAGACAGAGATTGCAGCTGTTAACTGGTCTGTGTTTAAGACCAGTGTAACCCAGTTTGACCCTTTACCTAACCCTAACCCTATGTGTTTAAGGTGAGAGGATTCTATACAAGTCACTGTTTTTGTCAGTTAAGTAATTGTTAATTCATTTTTTATTCAATAGAAAGCATCGGCTACTGATGGAGGCAAGCCAAAGGGGAAGCCTAAAAAAGAGGTACATTTAAAAAGATAGTTTACCCAAATAATGACAATTCTGTCTATATTTAGGATTGGGATTTTCTTTCTCTTTTGGATGAGAGAATAAGGAAATATAGCCTGCAGGATTTATTCATCATCTTTATGGTGCTTTTTAAACTTGACCGTCCCCATTCACTGTTTGCTTTGTTGTGTGTATATGACTAGCATAAACATCCTGCGAAATATATTTCACAGAGGTAGAATATGACATTTCACAGAGGTACCTGAGGGTAGGTGACAGAATTCTCATTTGCTGTTTCTTTAGATTTTTCATTTAGTTTAAACTCGCATATGTTTATTAAAGTATTTTAAAGGTCAGACTATCTTTAAATCCTGGCTGATCATTTTAAATGTCAAATTTAACACACACAAGAGGAAGAAGCTTTGCTTGATTTAAGCATGCTTTACATTTTATACCTAAAAAACAGGAAAAAGAAAAACAGACTCCTCAAGATTCGTCTGAAGATGTGGAAGATGATGAAGAAGAGGAGCAGTAACTGTCTAACCGGAGCACTACCTCATACTCAACCAAACTAACTACCCGTCTGCTCTCCAACCCGTCAATAACAAGCAATGTCATTCACTTCTTTTTACAACACAGAAGGTAACAGAAATGTCTTTAATAGTACATAAAGTTCTTGTTTTGGGTCAAGTGTAGAAAGCAGAATCACACTACATCAAAGTATCTCGAATGTTTCTCATTTTGTTTTATTTTACTATATATATATATATATATAATATATATATCAAACTGAGGTGCTTTTCTACATATGATTTGTTGTAGTTTGTTTTGTATTTCACTGTTCATGTGTCTATGACTAGATGTAGATTAAGACACAATGTATCTGTGAAAAAACATTGGGCTTAATTGTTCTCATACAGTAGAATGCATTCTTTGTGAATGTACAGTTTACAGAGTAACCGTTTGCCTAGTTTATTGTGAGCTGCTTCATATTACTGTTAAAGCAGTGATTTTATTTCAAATGTAAGTTGCCCGGGCCATGTGATGAGGTAATAAGTAGATTTAGCTCTTAAAGTAGCTTGTAATGTGTAACTGTCTCTGAAATTCCCAGCAGTTAGCAGTGAGGTTTGGATGCATGTGTCTTCCCAAGTTTGGAAATCATATAGCGTAATTATAGTTACTGTACGGATATCTGATGGAGGGAGAATGCATTAAAGCATTAAACTGTACAGTTTTGTGGACCTGGAAAGAATCAGGATGGAAAGACAGAAACATTTTGTCTTAAACATTTGGCTTACAGCTTCACACCTCACAGGACTGTTTACATAGCAACAGGTCGTGTATCAACTCAAGGTTATCCGCACCCAAGTGCTTCTGGAGTCATATATCACCAATCACAACATTCAGTAATAATGATGTCTTGTCAGGATCTAGAGAGAAGTGATCGTGTGGAATATTAGATTGTCCTCAAGTTTTTACTGTTGAGATTTTAAACAAGTGGGGTAAATCTCGTCAGGGTTATGTTGTATCATAACTTCTGAAAATCTGAAGTACTCTCCTCAGGTATTAGAGTGTGTAGAGAGAGGGAAACGATCGCTTCAGTTGTGAAACATCAGTTTATTCTGCTGTGGTGGTTTGTGTAGCAGTAGATTAGCCTACATTTAGGCTTTCTGTAAGTGGCATTTTGTTAATACAACAACAGAGTTCTAAAACGTGTATTACATTTATGAAGTATTTATTTGTATGTGTAATGTGTGCTAATCTTAATAAAATACTTTTACAAATGACCTATTCGTGCCTCTTTATGTTATTCGCATGACCTTCGGAACGCCCTATATTTCAATTCATTTTTAATTAATATTTAATTAGTACTGTATTAAAAGTACTAATAATTACTATAATTATTATTATACTATATTAATGTATTAATATATATTAATAAGATCCTATAACTGTATTATAGTTATATAGTATATAGTTATAACGACGATAATAACAAAATACTACTTACATTAAGTAAATATGATCATTTTAATTTGTAATTATACAATTGTCATGGTAAAATATTATAAAGAACAATTCAAATATAATGTGATTGGGTTGTTGTAATTATTATTAGTTTATTAATTATTATTATTAGTTCTCAATATTAGACGGAGAGAGAAAGAGAAATTGTTGCGCGAAATCTCACATGCCCTATTCTCTAACAGCAACTACGTGTTTTTCTGTACGTGTGCCGTTGGCGTTGCGCACATCTCGTAGCTGTGTCGGTAATGGCGTCTGTGTTCGGGATGCGCTCGGCTTGGTGAAAATGAAGCGCAGAAGATCTCATGCGCAGTAATACACGCGGCTCTGCGTCTCTGTGTGCCGCGGGTTCAAGTTCTGACCTCAGTCGCGACACGCAGCCCGAGATGATGAAGCTCAAGTCGAACCAGACCCGCACGTATGATGGAGACGGGTACAAGAAGCGGGCCGCCTGCCTGTGCTTCAGGAACGAGACGGAGGAGGAGGTGAGTCCGGTACCAGGAGAACGCACAGGGCCACCCGGAGAACGCACGCGTCGGGGGATCACGCGCGCGTCTGCCAACGCGTCGGCCGCAGCGTTGCGCTTATGTCTCAAATGTTTGACATTTAAACGCGAGCTAGCGCCGTGCTAGTGGTAGCGGATAGCTTAGGAACTAGTTAGTTGAACTGGCCTAACAAATCTACCCCTGCAGATGCAGATGAGATTTGGGCATGTAGTATAATATTACTATAGTGTTTATACATGTAATATGGTAATAGCAGGTGTTTTGGACCATGTACTGTGGTAATACTCTGGTATTCTTTAAATAAGCTTGGAGCACTCTTGCAGAGATTTAGTTTCCTAAGAGCGCGCATTCATGAAGACATTCATTGACACAATGCAATCTTTAACCCATTGTCCTAACCTTAACCATCACATATGTGCTTAACTACAACCCTTACCATAAACCTAACCTTAACCCTAAAACAAAGACCCTCAAGCAGCCCTTTAAATGGGTGTCGAAGTGAGGACCATCCAAAATGGTCCATCCAAAAACGTCATTGTCCTCACTCTGATGGTCTAACTGGACAGATGTTTCTAGATTAAGCTTATAATTACATAATGAAATTTACTGACGCAAAAATGACTGTTATTTAATTTTTCAACGGACACGGAGCACATTAGCACCGCTGTGTGCGATTATCATCAGATATCTGATGTGTGGACGTGTCTAATTTATATTGACGTGTCACTAATTCACCACAATCCAGACAGACAGTTGTGTGCTGTATTCACTCAGGTGCTGCTGGTGAGCAGCAGCAGAAATCCAGACAAATGGATCGTTCCGGGAGGAGGGATGGAGCCCGAAGAGGAGGCGAACGTCGCTGCTGCCAGAGAAGTTTGTGAAGAGGTTCGACTTTTAACATTTTAACACATTTCTGATGTTTTTTTTGCTGTTTGTTAATGAAATGAGATTCGTCTAAAATTAAAATGTTTAAACGTGATTTCAGGTTTATTCATTTATTTTTCATAGGCTGGCGTCAAGGGGATTTTAGGAAGACTAGTAGGAATATTTGAGGTAAGTTAAATGTGAAACAACACAGTTTCTTGTATTTTGATTGTTGATTTTTGTTTTGAACAGAATTTTGTTTTTAAGTTTTCTTCTGTATTCAGAATCGAGACAGGAAACACCGAACGTACGTCTACGTTCTCATCGTAACTGAAGTTCTGGAAGATTGGGAGGACTCAGTTAACATTGGTTAGTAATCCTGAATTGGTCTTAATGATCTTGTCGACATGCACGTTGGTTTCCATTGAAAATCCATATTTGTCTCCATTAAAAGATGCTCCACATCGATTTAAATATTTCTGTATGCATCATGCGTTTATGACACATCAGAATCTTGTAACGCCTGCTTTTTTGTTGCGACAGGGAGAAAAAGGGAGTGGTTTAAAATCGATGACGCCATACAAGTGTTGCAGTGTCACAAGCCAGTTCAAGCCACTTATTTTGCAGCTCTGCAGGAGGGTTGTCTGAACAGAAACGGTGCGCCCCTGGTGCCCACGTTAGGTGGAGATCTCTCGCCCACTTACAGCATTAATCAGAGTTCAGTCTCTGATGTCAGATAACTAATGCAAAACATCCACACTACGATGCTGTCTGTACTCATGCCATTGCGTTATTCTACTCTTAAATCTTTCAAACAAGACACAAAGGATCATTTGTTAACGCTTTCTGAGTGCTGAGGTGGCGCAGACATCAAGTGTTGGTAGAATGTTCGAAATGACATTTTGTAAATTTGTTTTGCTTCTTACTGGTCGCTTCTCATGCCGACTCTTGCATGAAATTCACGAGACTCATCTTTAGCGCCCTTTACGCGGCCCACGCGAGATTAAACGAATGCTAATTTTTACTGTTGTGATGTAAATATACAGACGATGCATTAGCATGTGGCTTCTGTACTTTACACACTGATTTCCTGTGTGTGCGTGTGTGAACGAGGTGTTTGTTAGCGCTCTTTCTGAACCGCAGTTGTGAGATGAACTGTCTGAAAATGGAACAAACAGAACTGTGAGAAGTGAACGTTTTTGCATGAACACGTTATTTATTTGTCATCTGAGTTTGTGTGATGCCATGAATGTTTAACCTGTACTTCATGTTAAATAGATGTTCTTAAATTACCTGTTTAGGTCTTTTAACATTTTGTAAATATCCTGCGGGCCTTCAGAAACACAGAGGTGTAATTTATGTGACCGCCTGAAGTGACTGGAGTGTAATTGTACAATTTCACATTTTTAATATTAAACTTTTTCAAGTGGTTGATGTTTGACAGGCTTTATGTTGGAAAGTCTGAACGCGTTTAGCTTAATGGTGTGATGTTGGAAAGGTTTGACAGGCCGTTGTTTTGCTGTCACTGGTAGAGCATTTCAACATAAATTGACCTTATTTAATCAAGGCGCAGTTGACAATGAACATCAACACCCAAACAATGATTTTGTGAACTTTTTTCTGAGCGTTTCTTGGAAATCACCTAATGTACTTTTAAAGGCAAAATCTGATTTTTCACTCTATCACCACCTCTGTTTAAGGCTTGCAAAATCAGACCAGACAGTTCAAATTATAAATCATGATTATAAACTTGCCGTTATGAATCAAGGCATGGTGAAGAGACCATTTTGAAAACTGATGTCATGTACTTGCTCAATAGCTAATTTCTAACCAACAGTTACAGATTGCAGTTTTAATGTCTCTGCTCTTACTGTGCATGATTTATCAGTGCACATTATTAATAAAAGAGATTTGTAATCTTATTAAAACGTAACACCTTACTCCACCTGTGCAGTGACTGAGGCTGTATACAAATGAAGGTTACAGTAACACTGTCAAATAAGGATTTCAATTAAAAGCAATACCCTTGGGTTACATTGAGCATGACCTTGACCTCCAGTTGCCCTCAACCTCCAAAGCTGATGCAGGTGATGTTTGAGTGATGTTTCTCCTCAGCCTTTTCCTGAGGTTCTACCAGCACTGCACAGTTTGACCGACTCTATCAGACACGCACGGTTCAGGTTCAGTCTCCACTAATGAGCTGATGTGAGTCAGGTGCGTCTGATGAGAGATACTGGGCAGAGGATCTTTTTGGGGACACACTCAGTTTGCTGTATGAAGGGTTACTTCTGGGTTTCGATAAGCCAGTGAACTGTCAGCTGTGATGATGTCATGGTTGTTCATCTGAGGGAAAGTGTGAAAGCCGATGATGGAGTTTAAACAACTAGATTAATGCTGGACCTGACTACTTAACTGACTATAAACTTAGTATTACACTAATGATGCTGGTGAAGCTACCTCAGAAAATTGAAGATACCTCCACACTAACAAATGAGTTTAAATGACAGTGCTTTCCAGCTGGCCTAAATTATCACAAAAGATAAGAATGTGTGGAACAAGTTTGAAAATCTGCAAACTTTGTGTGTTTCATCTTCCTTAAATGAAGTCGTTGGTATTCTGATGACAGTTTGAGCAGATGAAGGTCTTCTTGATAACGTCTAGTCATTAGTCAGTTTTAACCTTTTGTGTTCCTCAGAAACGTGACTACATCTTCATACACTCATTAACTTCCTGAGAGGTGATTTCAGTCAACCTGCAGTTTAATCAGAAATAAACTCTGAATGAAGTTTAAGCCTTTAAAATGGTTTAAACGACTTCTGTTACTCTTTAAAATGTCAAGTGCTTTGTTAAAGTCAAACTGCACGTCTGGCCCGTCTTTTGAAAAGCTGCGGTTGGTGTAAAACTGTAAATTCTGAGCCACTGTAGTTAGTGAGATGTTTTGAAGTCTTTTTTCCTTGTACAGATCAAAAGTGAAACTTCAAGTGCTCGTGGATGATGTTTAGATTGTGTTACACAGGGTCACAGTCATTGGTGACAGCCTGGATCTGTTCTGGCTTTTAATAGACTCAAGACATAATTGTTTTGCTTTTCGTGGGATTTTAAGTTTTTAATGACATGTTTCATTCAAAATTTAATGTTTTAATTGTTAGTGTTGCTACAAAGTAATGATAATCCCAAGATTTAAATATAACAGCCAAACCTTTAATTTGAGTATGTTTACATACCCATGATTATTATGTTTACACTGTAATACAGTTAAAATTTAGTTCTATCATGAAAAGCTTCATCTGGATTGTCAGTTTGTTTGATTTGATGTTTGATACAGTCATCACTGAACAGTTTCTCTTTAGCACAATTATTTCAAGTTTCTGGAAAACAGGTGTAAAATGCTGTATTATAAACAGATTCCACCATATAGAACTACTTCACTTTTGTGTTTTAAATGTGTCATTCTTATTGTTTTTTTAGGAAATCTTTTAGGTTACATCTTTCTTGGCAACAGCAATTGCATTAATTGCATTAAATTAAAGGTTTGTCTCATGAGGGATGGTGGAACTCTCCAAAGCAGAGACCCTTTCAGTTGTACCATCACTGGAATATTTTGCTTTTGTATTCTTGGGATTGTGAATTGAAGCAGTATGAGAATGTTGCATAACTGTGCCAATAAACAGTATTATTTCATCTCAAGTGTTCAGTGACTGTCCAGAAAGAGTCTGATCATGCACACAAGCTCGCGTTTGATGAAACACTCTGTTCCAGGTATCAAACCTGCAGTCACAGAGCAATCTGGAACCGATTCTTCAGACCTGTAAAGTCATAACTGTATAATAAGTTCAGATTCTCATTGTGTTTTCTTTATAGAATTCATTTCCAAGTGCCGGATCTATTAAATTTCATGAACCGATGGAAAAGAAATTGAAACAAGTATTTGAAAGCCACAAAAGAGTCAGAAGTACATCTGAAATGTTTATTGTACAGATAATGTGGAGAACTACTGCGGCTGCTGTCCTCTGCCGCGACCGAAACCTCCTCTCTGGAAAACACGAGAGCAAAGGTCAAAGAGGAGCGTGAGTTTATAAGCAGGAGCTGCTTTCAGTGATGGTGCTGAATCATGCACTGAACTGCAGCCTGCGGCTCATAAGCAGCTGACAGCACTACTTACAAACTGGAATTCTGTGGCGGATCCGGCCCCGGCTTCAGCCTTCTTATCTGCACCAGCTGGAGAAACAAACATGCGCGTTCATTTACAGCAGCCATGTTCAGAGGGGCTAGCCATAGCAAGCTAGCTCTGAAAGCATAAGACCCCGCCCTCCAAAACCACACGAAACCACGCCCCCTCTAATACATGAACAGTTTGACAGACAAGCAGGACATCCTGACATTACATCTGAACCTTGAACCAGCATCACCTTTGCGGTCTTAAAAAGCAGACAAAAATAAAACACTCCTATGAAAACATGTCGACTTAGGCTCTTAACAACACAAGCAGCTAGAATCACACTAATAAATATCAGCATTAAAAAATGTGGTCATTTGTAATCTCAGTCATCACTTATACTGATAAACATCAATAGCAAATTCACAACACATTGACCACAAATATCCATCCTGCAAAACTGAATCAGAGAAGCAGAACCATGTGCAGTGTCAACGAGTTTTAAAACTTCAACTGATCATCCAAAACTTAAAAAATTAATTCTAAACTAAAATCAATGAAATATTGAAAATGAAGCTGGAGACATAGCTGTTAACTCTGATGCTACACCTTACAGCTGACTGGTTCATGTTAGTGATGTTCTATAACACTTTATCTTTAAGTATTCAGTGTAAACAGACAGTGTGTTAGCTGCACAGTGGCCACAGTTATACAGTGTGCTGATGTCAGCAGTCACACAGAATGCAATGTACACTCACGCTGAGCTGCAGAACGCCTGTATGCATCTCTGTCACCCTCTCCACGTGCCAGACGCGCTGGCCTCTCTCCCTCCAGACCTGCAAAACAACACCAATCACCACACTGCACTCAAAGTCTATGAAGAATCTACATTTAGGTGCTAAAATACTTCAAAGACTGAAGTCAGTTTTCACAGACAGGTAAAGAAGACACACCCTTGGGGCGGGGCCTGGCGGTCTCAGGGCGGGTCTGACGGCGGAGGGTGGCGGGGACGATCTCTGGGGGCAGGTGCAGGAAGTCTCTCAGGTACTGGATTCCCTCATTGGTCAGATACCAGTAGAAGTGACGCCAGGCAAACTGCTCCTTCACGTACCCACATGACTTAAGAGACTGCGGGCAAATAAACAGTGTCACTGTTTTGATGTTCACATATTACCACAGACAGTTTACCACAGCCAGGTCAACAAAAAACTAACCATGCGAAACAAAGCTGCAATCATTTATTAACTTCTATTAAACAGTTTAATTTCACCAGCTGTTCTCACCTGCATGGCCTTCATGACATGAAGATTAGGAACGTTTTTATCAGCCAGCTCTGGGTGTTTTGCAAGATGCACGTCTTTTTTGGCCACCATGACACCCTCCTTAAAGAGGAGCTCATAGATGGCAATACGGTTCTTCTTGGGCATCAACATCTACAGAACAAAATCAAAGATCCAGTCATAAGTCTGCCATCACAATCAACAGATGCATATAATCCTATAGACCTGTATTCTACAGTAATCTTAAAAGCTAAAGCAACTGTGCTTTAACCTTAAATCACAAAGTTCTTACAAAACACTTTATTTCCTTAAAATCTAACTGCACACGCTCAAACCATCACTGTCACAATTTCAACCAGTTTTTAAAGTACATCTAAGAACAAACATCTGCAATAAACCCAAAACAAACAGCACTTTCTGATCTAAACACATACCCGACACACAGTGTGATGCTGCATCACCCTACAGTACACCTAACACATTGATTTGACTCCCTAAAATGTGTTCTTATTAACACTTCGGTGCTTCCTTACAACAGTGTTAATAAAACCGGTTTTATTGAATCTTATATTCACGTCGTTGACTAAAGCGTTGACTTGTGGACCAGGAAACTGCAATACCACAGCGTACTAGCTAACCAGCTAACCAGCCTTAAAACAACGCTTTACTTGTGCACGTTACCTCAAGAGTGAGAAACACGCGTTATAATCGATGTCTTGTCTAGAAATAAACTCTGAGCGAGCAGATGAGTGATGAGATGATGGAGATTTTTAATGGATTTTCAGCTCTTGTTTCGGCCTACCTTTACTCTCGTTGAGAGACCGAAGCCGGAAAGGACGTCACACGCTCTTCTTCCGGTATCGTGCGATTGCCACGATCGCAGTGCGCCACCTGCTGAACCGGAGATTACATAGAGATTACCCAGATGACAGGTAACGTTCTCTAAAAGTTCTCTCAACGTTATGAAAAGTTCCTGTAGAAACGTTAGTCAAACGTTAATTTAACGTTTATGTATCTTTACGTCAAATGGCATTCTTGGGTAGTTTGTAACATACACAGCATGTATAAATGAGGTGATGATATGTACAGGAAATACAATAGTTTTCTTTATGGCTGTACAGAAACGTGTTCTCGTCTGATGTCAGATTGTGAACTCTCGTTAGTTTTAATCGTATTCTGTATTTTTGTGTGTTATAAAGTGCAGTGGTCTTTTGTGTTATTTGCATGATCACACTGTATTTTTTATTTACACTGTACTATTATTATTGCAATCAAATGGCACTGGTTAATCTATTCATTGCTCTTAGCACCAGTCTTTAAATCAGAGTCATTAATATGTAACACGGCTCTCTTGACGGACCATCCCCCATCTGATACTGACTCCGTGTTAATCCGATACCTTCATGTTTTAGTGATGTCCGATTCCAAAGAGTCGGTTCTTTTAAGTGATCCACACGAAGCGATTCCCAATGCGTTTAACCCATCACACATAACAAATATGTAACTAACGCTTTGTTTCAAGGCATATAAACAGCACGTAAAATGCCACAAGTGGACTTCTGTAGACAAACTCAAACGATTGACCGAACGAACCGAACCGTGCAAACGAACCGACGGGCTGAAATGAATCGGACTCCTTAGCTTCAGTGGGTTATATGAGAGAGGCGGACCGTGAAGAGCACAGGGGCGCCTGGATTCTCGTTCGTCTCTCATCGGTATGTCTCAATGCATGCTTTTGTTATTATTTTTCCATGATCGCAGTGGTTTATCGCTGATGATGTGTATGTCTGAATGCATATGTCGTCTTGGGTCGGGTCATTTATTTGTGCTTGCGCAGTAATGTAACAGCGCTGCGGTTCTTAAGCTGTTATTAATATGCATGCTGTTCAATTCATGAGTCGAAAGAAACTGAGTTTAATCAGAAATGCTGTTTTGCGTTCTTTATATTACACACCAGTTGTGTCAAGTACGTTTTCATTTGCCAATATATGCGCTGGAAATAAATTAACTCCGTTTTACAAAGATTTCAGTTTTTTTACGTTTACAAAACAGATCTAACAATTAATATCTGATTAAATAGAATACACGCTACTCTAATAAAGAGCTAAAGGACAGCTTAAATGGCCCTTTAAAAAACTAAATCTTTTAAGTCTTCTTTCTTTTGAAGGCTCGATTCAAATAAAACTGATTGATTAGTTTTATTTAGAACATTTATTTGAATTCTAATTAAAATGACCCAAAAGTACTTTTCTTAGTTGACACCAACCTTCATAAAAGCTTTTAAACACAAATAAGATTAAGGACAAATATTTTCATAATTAAAGTTTTTAAATATTTTTGTAATTATTAGTTGGCCAAAATAGAAAATATGCTGCTCAACAATGATTATAATAGCCGCCAATGCTAAGTCAAGAGAATGCAAGAGTAATACGTTACTAAATATACAGAGTGGTTAACTGTGTGTCTACACTACACTTATTTTAGTGTGGGACTGAAGGAGCCTCTATTGAGTGCACCTGTTACAGCGGAACTGTGTTGGAAGATCCACAAAAGAGCATTTCAGTAAAAGCCAATCTTGTTTTCACCAGAGAGACTTTCCTGTTCTCACAACATCCCTGTGTGAGGAACCTAAAGGGTCTGTTTTACTGAATTAGCATGAGTAAAGAAGATGAATCAGTACAACAGTGTAATATTTGATTAGAACGTGTCTGACTGACAGTTTTATTTAACATGTACAGATGTGTGGGTGTGATCGAATTAAACACAGTGTTTCCTGACACTTTAACTACACCGTTAAATTTACTTCTTATTCACAGACACCAGATGTGCTTCTCCTCAAGTCAAAGGTGAAAGGTCATGAACTGTCCATGGTCCTGAATGCGTGTCTGTTTAGTCATATTTAAAGGGACAGTTCACCTAAACATGAAAATTCTTCGTTCATTTTCTCACCCTCATGTCATTCTAAACCTGTTCTGTGTAACGCAAAAGAAATCATACAGGTTTGGAATGACATAAATGAACTATCCCTAGCCCCTTGTCCAGTCTCTGAGGAACCTGTTACTTTAACTATCTAGAGCAAACATGTCTGATTTACTGTTTAGCTTTATTATTTATTTTGTGTATTATAGATAACCAAAACTTTAACAGACGCTTAGAACCGCCTAGCATCGTTTTAGCATTGTGCTTGTAGTACCACTAAGATTTTCTGCAGGAAATGCAAGATTCTAGTTTATTTTGCGATCTTTTCACCTGCAACAATGAATGCTGCTAAAAGCAGCTCTTTGGATTCTTTAGGACTGTTCTTGGTAGTTACATCATCCAGTATCTCATTCAGTATCTGTTCTCCAGTATCTCCAGACGTTCAGTAACACCAAGGAGACTGTGTCCTTTAAAAGCTTTTAACTGAACCTGAGATAAAATATGGAGTCCTTAGGCTCCAAGATCTCACTGGCGTATCTTCAGGAGACATTTCAGCTTCAAACTACGCTGAAATATGCCAAGAACTAAGACTTTTTAATACTATCTTCAAATAAAAATGTAAAGTTTACTTTACATGTGTGAAAATGTAAAAGTTCCTAACTCTGAGTTTATGTAAAATAAACAGAATGTCATGTAGTACAACACAGTATGTTGTTTGAAATGTTTATCGTTGTATACTGTGTGCTGTTACACGTTTTTTCAAGCAGTATATTAGTGTTTCATTTAGAACATAACCAGAACCATAATCTTATTTCATAGTTAAAAACAGAACCTATTAAGTGCCCTGCGTTAGTTTGATTGAGTAAACCACACTGAGCTGTTTGTTTTTATAAGTCTTCTCTCAAACTGAAGGCTGACCCAGGGTCAGTGAGGGATATGTCATTGCTTTAACTTGATTGGGGTCAAGAGTCACACTCAAGGGTGCAAATGTTTTGCCTCTACAGAATTGTATCACCTGGGTCACTGATTTTTACAAGTCTCATGGGTCTCCAGTCAGTAACCTGCTTACGGCACTAATTTCTGTTCCTGTGATTTATCACTGGGGTTTGTAGCGTTGTTTTGGCAACCTGACAGATTGAGACGAGCATTTGCTATTAACTAGCATTCATTTACATTTATGCATTTGGCAGACGCTTTTATCCAGAGTGTGTGTTCCCCGGGTATCGTACCCACAACCCTTGTGCTGCTAATGCAACTCTACTAATTGAGCTACAGGAAGACAGTATTCAACCTGTCTCTCAGTGTTGAGATATTCACTGGTTATTCAATGAAAAAACTAAATTTAGTATTTATGAATTTTTTAGCATGTATTGATAAATCATGTCCAGGTAAGACCAGGAATCTGTGTTTAGAAAGCAAATAGGTAATGTTTTTTATTTTATATTGACATTATTTACATTATTCAAACCTGCGTTTTCAGCATGAGCACCAAAACTTAATGTGTTTGCATTAGCATGTGCCTGAATCACTTGGTCACATGACGTCTTTTATAGCGAGATACATTACACTGTTCATTGAAGCCACAGGTAACCTATGAAATGAGATCTCATGAGGTTGTGTTGCTCAGAGACCGGCTGCCGTTTTCACAGAACCTTACGTGTGTGAGAGCCAGAGTAGATATCAGCTGCACCGTGACCTTGCCTTAACACACACACACACACACACATCCTCGTTCACACACACACACACACACACACACACACACACACACACACACACACACACACACACACACACACACACACACACACACACACACACACACACACAC
>JAZGTJ010000048.1:97126-131156 GCA_036877575.1 Botia almorhae | reverse complement strand
ACACACACACACACACACACACACACACACACACATCCTCGTCCACACATACACACACACACACACCCTCGTCCACACACACACACACACTTCTGTGAGGCCCTGCATTGATTCTGCTCTGCAATCTTGGCCAGGGTTCTGTCTGTCTGTGAGATGGACAGAGATAAATGGAAATGAATTGAAGACTCGGCTGGTGGGTAATTGATTGAGGAGAAGCATTTAAGAGAAGACGACACAAGTTCAATTCTGCTCATTGTCATCGTGTGTTTATCAGTGTGTTTTCATTTTGCCATAAAAATACTGAAAATGCTTCTTTCAATCTTTGTGCGAGATATTTCAACGTACACAGGAAAGAAAAATACAAATGCATGAAAACATGTTGCATTAGTGTAAAACATGCTGCATTAGTCATTTAGTGATTGTAGTGTTGTTGTGTTAAAAGAATGCTAGTCAGTGTGGCTTTAGTCATTTTAAACACATCCTGTCACATTGAGTGTGTGTGTGTGTGTGTGTTAAATGCTCTGTGCAGCTTTCATTTCACACTTGGTTGCACTGAACCAATGCAAAGAAATGTGTGTATTTTTGTGTTTAGATGCACAACACACACACACACACACACACACAGAATCTGTAAATAGTTTAAACATGGCAGAAGCTGATTGGTTGGTTCGTGCTGACTGTTCATTGTATTTTGGCTGTGATGGTTCATTTGTTACTGTTTGTGTGTGCTGTGCAGAGAGCTGCTGTGAGATTGAGTTTCATCAGAAATAGCGCGGAGGGAGACTGCTGTGAGACAGGAAGAGAAATGACAGCCCAGCATTAATATGGTTATTTAGGCACAGAACAGATGAGCTTTGAATCTTATTTTGGGTTTGGCAAAAACTGGACTTCCGAGGTTAAAGAAAGATCTGTTGTACCCTGAACTCAGTGTGAACTCATCTGAAATTGGAAGAACACATCTCAGAGTTTCATCTTTTGGAAATTGAGTTTCATCCTTTGTAATTAAAATGAACTGAGGATTATCTAAAAACTAACATTACTAAATGAGCCGTTTTTGTACTTTAACTTCAATGCTTTGTGGACCAGCTGGATGTTTTGAACTGTACAGTTTTTATAATACATCAGATTCCTTGATTTCAAAGATTCAGGATTCCAGGTGTTCAGTTATGAACCCGCGTGTTTAGTGATTTGCTTTCATACACATTCATCAGATCAATGATATAGATTTGTTTGTGCAGTGGGTGGAAGCTAGTCGACTGTTACCTGAACATCTTTCAGTAGATAATTAGCACCATTTTGCCCTGTTGTTCGACCACAGTATTGAGCAGTGACATCACAGTTATATGGGATGTGTTCCCAAAGATCTTGTTAGTACTATCTCACTTCCTCTCGTAGTATTTACTAGATGTTGATTTGATTAAAAAACATTATTCATGTTGTAGATGATGTGTTTAGCTTGTTGTTTAGTGCTAGCTTTTAATACACCTACCTAGCTAAAAGAGAACATTGTCAAGATTCTCTCAAAGTTGTCAAAATGTTCTTGCAGTGCTGTTAGTTGAACTTTTCCATTATGTTTCTTTGGCAAACATTCTAATATGTTTTTAGAATTGAAAAAATGATTAATTAAAATAAATTAAAAATTTAAACGTTCTTCTAACCAAACAATAACGTTAATACGGTGTATTAAAACTGGGCCTTTTAAATGTTCCAAGAATCATTTCTGAATCAATCAATGAAGTTTTTGATCCTTTATGGAACATTCAGGAAATGTTCTCACAATCCGAGTGCTCTGTTAATGTGCCTGTCAGATCTTTGGCTAATCATTGATTCTGTGTCATTTCTCAGGGTGGGGCTGTCAAAGTTCACTTTAATCCATGAACGCATGTCACAAACCATTCATCATCAATATCAGTGTGTCTCTGTGAGAGAGAGAGAGAGAGAGAGAGAGACAGGTGTGGGTACAGACACCTTCTAGTCCAACACTAACCTGCTGTCCGGAGTGTCTCGTGTCACTCAAGTCCTGGAGCATCTGTGTCTTCAGGTGAGATTATTATCTTGTAAAGAACAAATGTTTCTTTACAAATCTAAATCAAACAGTGTAAGTTTACATCGTCTCGTGTAGTAAAACTGTGTGAAGAGTAAATCTCATTAAGTCAACCAAACATGTTTTAATTCTGTAACTTCTTACTAACAACTAAGAAGAGCGTTTTTGATATAACAATTAAAAAGTCCACGAACTTCACTGCATGTTATTTGATCACTTTGAGCTAACTTTAAGGGAAAGTTATCCAATGTTCTGAGAACGTTCCCTGTTAGCTGGAACAACTCGAGTCACAGCATGTCTGCATGCTGTAGCGTTTACACCAACAAACAGCTTAAAACACCTCTGCTGTATGCAGGAACTGCTCTGGAATCAGCTACCGCTGTGAGCTGTTAACACATCTGAATTATTTATTAGCTCCGCGCTCGACTTTAACAGCCACATACCACAATCCTGCAACTCTGGCATTTTCAGGAGCAGCAGGTCTCTCCAGCTTGGGTCACAATGCTAAACTATGTTGTTTAGAGGTTTATAAATGAGAAAAGATTAAGAGAGGTTAAGTGCATTATTTCTGCCTCGCTGTCAAGCAGAGGCCAAGAACTTTAGCAGCTCCACAACAGTCATTAGTAAAGCCACTCAAAATTTCTGCACATTCTGTCACGTCGTTGTTCTTGTCATTGTGCATCTACAGCTGCAATCTGTAACTTGATTTGGTTGAAAATAAAAAAGTAAGTACATGAGAGATGAGTGTTTAACACAATCTCCTTATCTCACCCTGATTCACAACAGTAATGTCAACAGTATGTCTTATGTGCGGCTGCTGTAGATGATGCAGCGTTTGTAGCTTCTTCTTACAGCCGTTTTAAACTTGTCATGCACATGAAGTAAGTAACTCTCCAGGTAACCTGCAGTGACCACACGTTACAGATTGCAGCTCTAATGCACAGACACGCAGGGGGCAGGAAAACACGCGGGGCTTGATGCATGAGGGGTGTCTGAATGCTGAGTCATGAGATTTCTTATGGTGGACACCGGCGCCTGCGAGCCGCTGAGCTCCTGCGTGTTTCTCATGCAGCTGAAGCGTGTGACTGGGGTGCAGGTCTCAGGAGGGCTGCAGTGGAGAGACCGCAGAAGATATACACGAGCTGCAGGCTGAGGGCTTGTCTGAGGGTGTTATGGAGCTGCAGTTGTGTGTCACTGGTGGTGTTGTGTAAGGAGATCATGATTAGGAAATAGCAAAACCAGTTCCTTAATCCACAGAAACGTGTTGGGAACACAGGGAACCACACACTGAAGTGAGAAGAGCAAAGAGAGGATATATACAGCTCAATAAACACCAATAACTCTACGATATCTGCAGACTTTGAGCAGCGGTAAATAAGGTGGAGATAAGTTATCTTAAACACACGACACAACAACATTCCGGAAACATTCCATTCATCCAACAAAAATCAGCTTCACAAAGATTCAATCAACTCAAGAACATGTTTCTATGAAATGTGTCTCAGCTGACCCCAGATCTGTCAGGAGTTACATTTCTCTGTCTCTCTGTGTATTTCTAATAAAAGACCTCTTTGAAATTACGTTTGGCACATGGACAACAGCAGAGAAACCAGTTAAACAGTTAATATGGACACTTGTAAGCTGTTTAGCTGCTGAGCTGTTAAACTGAGCTGTGAAACAGGTTTGTTATGTTTATGTAGGTGGAGAATCATCAGTATGATACACGAGATATTTAGACGTGTTTATAACACAGCGAGATATATTAGAAGATGTTTGGGGATTGCAGCTCTAGTCTGGATAAACATTTAGATGTTTCCCCCTGATTTTTTTACCTACTGTCTCTCTGTGTTATTAGATTAGTTATAATTTCTTGAGCGCACAATATCATGATTTTCTCTTTATTATTATTGTTGTGTAAATGCATTGGAAGATTCACTACAGAAGAACAGCAGTATATTGTTCTCAGTGCTGTTGCCTTCCAAAACAAACAAAAGCCTCAAGCTACACTCTGACCCACCACCATTCACTGTCAGAATAAATCAAGTCACATGCTCTCTCTTTCTCTCTCTCTCTCTCTCTCACACACACACACACACACTGTTGCATTTGAAGCTGTTACTGGTTCATGAGATACAGTGAGTTAACTACAGACATTCTAAGGCTCAACTAGATGGTTACGTAGTAAGTCACAGAGGTGAAACAGAATTGTGGAGAGTTTAAGAGGAGCTGTGATTGGTCTGGGGGGCAGAGGGGGTCTCACGCGCCCGGTGCAGAGGGCAGTCTGCACCACGGTTGAATGCAGGGGATCGGGTAAGGCTTTTGTTGTCTGTTTTGTTGTGTGTTTTGTAAGGCTTTTGAGACTCAGTTGGTTGTGTGGAGTTTTCCATTAGTATGGACTCAGGACATGATGGAGGTGTATGAATGTTTTCGGAGTGTTTTGTTTGGGTGTAGCGTGGGGTTTTGTTTTTGTTTGTGCGAGTGGAGAGAGATGTGGGCTGTCTGACTCATCATAACACGCTGACTGGAGTCCCAGCTTGTGTGTGTGTGTGTGTGTGTGTATCTCTGTGTTTTCACACATTCAGTTCTCTGGTTCTGTTGGCGTGTTAATAGCTTTCGATTGTGATTCAACACGGTCTCATGTGATTTGAATATTATCTGTTAAAGATAAAGGCAGCAATAAATGTCATGACAACAAATGATTTTTCATGACCTTGTAATTGTATTTGCTTTGATCTAAATATAGAAAGTATGATGGCACTCGTAGTCTTCTTTTGTTTGCCATGCCAGAATCAGACATGTGCTGTGTTAAGCTCCACCCACCTGCCTCCCCCGTTCCGCCCAGTTTGAGACCCACACCCCCTTATTCTGTTCCTTTAGCAGCTTGCTACATCATTTCTTTCACAAAATGTGAAAAGTGTTATTTAAATGTTCAAAACATCCAGTTTGTTGAACGCTGTATTAACGTTATTTCTTGGTTGTAGAAACGATATGTAAACGTTTTAATTTTTACATCCTCGTCCAATTTTTACGTCCACTAAATAATGTAAAAATAACGTATATATAAATATATATATAGCATCAGGTGATCACAGTCAGCCATTCATGTATTTCTTTTAGTGACTGTTTTGATTGACATCTGTCAGTGTGATGATGCAGCTGTCAATCACTCATACAGAACATGATGATGTAATCAGTGGCTGTGGTTCAAACGGACCCATTGGGTTTGTTCTGAAGTTTCATGTGGTCTGAAAAGAAACATTTATGAGTCATTTTGTTGAGTGGAGCAGTAAGACGTTTAAAGTGTGATTTAATTACGCTTTAGACTGAACGTATCGAACCATTCGTCTCGTCTGTGTGGATGACATCATCACACTCATCGTATTACAGGAACTTCTCAAAGTGAGAATGTGAACTCAGTGTTGGGTCGTACAGATGAGGATCAATGAACACATAAATGTTTTGTTAGTAACACTGAATAATGTTTAGTTCTAGACTGTGGCTTCTCTTTTCTACAACAAAGAAGGATCACATTTAGAAAATAAACATTTTGTAAATGCAAGAAATCTTTCTTATTATTATTAATTCATTACATTATATCTTAAAATTTTAAACTACAGCAGAGACAAAAAAAGGTATTATCTGTGTTAACATAAACGCAAAACACAACAGTTTCAAGACAGTGTCTTTCCTTGGACAGGAAACAGCAACAACTCGATTCATCAAACAGTGTTTGTTTTAATATTAGATTATTAGATTAGTGAAGGAAATGTATTTGTTTAAAATAACTTTGCAGATTCATCTAAAAATTCTCATTCAAAACAACACATCTGTTTTCCTTTGGATTCTCCAAGACTCTGTTTTAAATCTGGTCTTGTTTACCTTCTTGTATACTCAGTAAGGGAGGGTTATTTAAATATACATATATATATATATATATATATATATATAAAATATACGTTTTTCATTTTGTATGCATTTTTATATCGCATTGCATGTATTGCATTGCACATTGCATTGTGTATTTATTGTGGCAGGTAAACAATAGCTCACAGTGTGTGTGTGTGTGTGTGTGTGAGTCATGAGTCCAAGACAAAATTTTGCTTAAGGACAATTAAATTTATTGAATCTTAACTTGTACAGTAGGCAGGTCATTTCAGGGCATTATGGGTAAAATGATTTGTTTATGTACCGGTTGCTAGCCACGATCCTCTTAAACATACAACCTTCAAAATAAATCAAGTTTAAACGATACACAGAGTAAAATACAGTTGTATCATTTACACACGGCCTCTTTGTTTTATCCCCACTTAAGCATTAACTTGTTGTTCTTTGTCGTTTTCTCTCGTCTGCAGTTCATGTGAATTTCGTCTGTTAAAGTCTTTCCCTTCAAGACTCTCTGCCAAAATCTCGCAGCATGTCGGGTGCCTATGATGAGACAGCCACGGCCGACGAGACCACAGACAGCTTCTGGGAGGTCAGAGCCACTGTGCTGCTTTTCAGAGTTTATCACATCAGTGTGTTTGTGTACAAACATCTTCCATGACTGGTGTGTGTCTAGTTATCTTACTGGCTGTTTGACCTTTGACACTTTGACATTATGTCTTGTAAAGGTCAAGCAAACATTATATTGACCAGCATGTTTGTACACACAGTGTTAGATGAACCTCAACAGAAAACAACAGTGAGTGCTGGACATCAGAAATGAAAGGATAAGCACACATGGAGTGGAGACAGCGCTGCTGTGGTTCAGAACCTCACATACAGTATCTGTGTCTCTGTCTCCAGGTTGGGAACTACAAGCGCACAGTGAAGCGCATCGAGGACGGTCATCGCCTCTGTAATGACATGATGAACTGCATACAGGAACGTGCCAAAATAGAGAAAGCGTACGGCCAGCAGCTCACTGATTGGTCCAAGCGGTGGAGACAGCTGGTGGAACGAGGTACAGAAAGATTTATGATGTAGTTTGAATAACGTTCTTATAACCAAGCAAAAGCATTATTACAATGTTTTAAAAACATTTTTAGAACGGTCCTAGAATATTCACAATAACACTTTGAACATTTTTGTTACTAACAGAAAAGTTACGAGCACATTCTTACAACCTTAAATTATTAGTTGGGGAAAACCATTAAGCAAATGTTCCTCTGCTTTTCCTGACCTCTGGTTCCCAATAAACTCCCCCTGGAATCAGTGTGAGTGTTGTTTATTGTGTGCCGCCCGTCTCGCAGGGCCGCAGTACGGCACTTTGGAGAGAGCCTGGCTAGCCATGATGACGGAGGCGGAAAAGGTGAGCGAGCTGCACCAGGAGGTAAAAAATAAGCTGCTGAACGAGGACCTGGAGAAGGTGAAGAACTGGCAGAAAGATTCCTACCACAAACAAATGATGGGCGGCTTCAAGGAGACCAAAGAGGCAGAAGAGGGCTTTAGAAAAGCCCAGAAACCCTGGGCCAAAAAACTCAAAGAGGTGAGAGAACGGGACGGTTCCCACAGAGTTTCATTTGTGATGCGTTTCTGATAAACAGTTACACAAGGCTCTCATTCTTAGTTCACTGCATAGCTGGACTAGCTGTCTTTATGCAGGTAATGGAACCACCCCTTTTTTATGCAGTCTCCTCCCTCTTTTCACAATCTACCCTCCCAACAGTTAACCACGCCCCTTTCTAAATCAGGGTTGTTTCATTACACAGTTTATTTACAAGGTGCATTTAGTAATTCATTCCACTTAAAATAATAAAACGTCATATAAAATTACGTTACTTAAATGTTATATTTTGCCTATAGGAACATTGCGATTTAAAATGCAGACAGAAGACTAAATAAATCACAATGTTTACATGCCAGGTTTTAGGTTTAACTTACTGTGTTCATGTTAGCTCTCTTGTTTTCATGTTGTAGCTGGAAGCGGCTAAGAAAACCTACCACATGACCTGCAAGGAGGAAAAAATTGCGTCTTCGAGGGAAGCCAACAGCAAAGCAGAAGCGTCTGTGACATCAGACCAGCAGAAGAAACTCCAGGAGAAACTGGACAAATGCAAAAACGACGTTCTTAAGGTCAGGCGAGAAAATATTTTAATAACTCTTTTTTTAATCAAATGAATTATTTTACTTTGCATGTCCCACATTCAACATTAAACTGTGTGCAGAGCATCAATGATTCATTCATTTGTATCTGTAACATTTACATTTCTGCATTCGACAGACGCTTTTATCCAAAGTGACAGCAGTAGGTTCGAACCCAAAACCCTTGCGCTGATTCTTGAGCCACTCTTAAAAAATATGAACGTTGTTGTATTTAGATTTAAAAAGGCTCGGTGAACAGCTGAACATCTCTTACATCATTTGAGTGCATGCTTGTATGTTTCTGTTATTTAATACCGTGACATTCTGTCATTTTTAAGTGTGTTTTAAGTTTTTAATATGTCTTTAGGACCCTGTATATTTATACCTTATTTCACCGTGCTTTATCCATAAACCACATTGTGTAAATTTCTACTCCGTATGTTAGCAGAAAAAAAGAGCTTTTCAGTGCTCACCACAAAAGACTCGACAGACTCCATCTCACAGCACTCGCTGATCTCCTGATGGAAAACTCGTTCAATAAACGTCCATTCAGCTCACTGTACAGACAATTCATTAGCCTTCAGTCTTACTCAGCACCATTATAACCACTTCAGCCCAAAGTCCCAGTGGAATCCCATCCAACAGCATCAGTCTGAAACACAGACAGCAGCAGCTCATATGAGAGAAACTACACTTCTACAGCTAGAATATCACACTGTATATGGGTGTTATTTTACGGTAGTGTCTCGTGATGATGTCACAATGGTAAAAGGTCACCACGTGACACTGACACGCTTTTCAGTGGATTACACACACACACACACACACACACACACACACACACATGCTGGTTTGGTGTTTCAGGCCAAAGAGAAATATGAGAAGAACCTGGATGAGCTCAGCAGCTGTACTCCACAGTACATGGAGAACATGGAGGTTGTGTTTGACTCCTGCCAGCAGTTTGAGGAGAAGAGGCTGAGCTTCCTCCGCGAGGTGCTTCTAGATATCAAACGACATCTCAACCTGACCGAGAGCCAAAGGTCAGCTCTACATCAGAGATCTTCCTCCATTCATCATTCAGCTCTAGTTTTTAGTAAACAAATACTGTACTCACTGTAAATGTGTCTCCTCACAGCTACGCCACAGTGTATCGAGAGCTGGAGCACAGCATCACTTCAGCCAGCGCTCAAGAAGACCTGAAGTGGTTCAGTAATGCTCATGGACCGGGAATGCACATGAACTGGCCACAGTTTGAGGTACATTACTGCCTCTGTGTGTGTGGTACACCTCATGTTTTTATTCCAGCTCTGTCCTCATGTATCTTCTGACTGATGCTGTTACTGTAGTTCTCATGAATGCTCTCGTCTCTCATTCTTATTAAATGATGAACCAGGAGTTCAATCCAGATCTGAGTCACTCCATCAGTAAGAAAGAAAAGGTGAAGAGAAACCATGATGGAGTGACCTTAACTCAAGTCACAGCTGGTGCAGGTCACGGCACACCTCAGTCCACTGACCGCGGCAGGTACAGATCCCCCCCCCCCCAAAAAAACATGTTTGCATAAAAACGCTTTTCTTAAATTGTTAGAGGAACGTTTGAAAAACATTACAGAATTAAAAAACATTTAATAAGTTATTGTAACCAAGCAATGACATTAATACAACGTCTATAAAACTGGACATTTTAAACGTTTAAAATATCATTTTAAATGTTTTTGTTACTTAATTAAAATGGCCCACCAGTTAAAATACCACCAACCAGCATAAACCACCAAAATCCTATTAAAAACTAACTTGACCTTCACCATCTCTTCAGTGTGAGCAGTTATGAGAAGAACCAGCAGTATTCAGCGGAGTGGTCTGACGATGAGCAGCCGCCTGCCGCCCAACCGGCCAGTGAAACTAACGGAGAAGAAAATCCATTCGATGAGGACAGCAGTGGTGTGAGGGTTCGAGCGCTGTATGACTATGTGGGTCAAGAGCAGGATGAGCTCAGCTTCAAAGCCGGTCAGAGCCTCACGTCAAACAACAACCATCTAACCACTGACTAACTGATTAGTGAGCTTGACTAGTCAGTCTTGTATTGACAGTAGGTCAAACACAAGTTGAGCTCTACTAGCAGCACAGACAATAAAATTTTGCATCAGAGACAATAATTTCAGTCTTTGTTTTAAACCATACAAGACTACCTAACAAACAAACTAACCAACCAATCATTCAACTAACTGACTAATCAGCTAACCAAAAAATACATATAAACTCAGTTATAAAATTGGTCCCACTTTTAAACAATATGAGAATATTCTATTCACATTATTTAAGTAACATTTGCACAACCCTCACATGATTCTAGCTAAAGTTGTCACTTCTCGCTGGCCCAAGATCAGCATTGTGTCCTCAAAACAGCATACCTGTGCAGTATTTCTGCTCCTGGATCAGCGCTGACTAACTGAAACACATCCTCATATTTTTCACAGGAGATGAACTCACCAAACTAGAGGATGAGGATGAGCAGGGCTGGTGTAGAGGGCGACTGGATAACGGGCAGGCGGGCTTGTACCCAGCAAACTACGTGGAGCCCGTTTAACTGTGATGTGTGTTGAGATGTTGAGAGCTTTTCCACGGCCTCAAAAACGCCCAAATTCAAGAGCAACAGTTTCCTCGCCTGCCTGACAGATTGTCTGACTGATTTCAAGCTTCTGCTGCATTTGCTGGAGACAGTATCTAAAACACACATCTTCATGCGCCTCGAACCCCGTGCAGCTGCAGCGGGGAATGATTCAGTGTGTCTGTGTATAAACTATTGTGCTGCTCACATGTGTTCATGTGTTCATGTGTGGTCTCCTGTAATCTTCATGTCAACTCGTCCATAAAGCCTCGCATGGCAAAAGCAAATGTGAGACTTTTATTTTGAAGTGCAAGATTCAGTGTTAAAACAACAGCGACTCCCAATATTCATTTCACGAATTATAACGTTTTGATGAGAGACACTTTAATTTCAGTGGAATAAAGTGCGCGGATACATGAAGCACTGGAGACGAGTGACCGAATTTTACGCTGTTCATGTTTGTTTTATTTAATGTTTATATTCTTTATAAAATGACAAACATGTTAACACAATGTATTTTAACACAAACGTAGAAGCTTACGAACTCTGACTTTAACCGGAAGGACTGTTAAAATGTGAGAGAATTGTTGAGCAAAACTGTTATAGTATCCGAAGTCAAAAAATCCCAAATTAATATTTAAAGGCGCAAACCGGAATCTGTTTATTTGTGCCCAGCGGACAGGGAACGTTCAAAGAACATTGGCTAACGTTGTCAGAAAGTGAAGTGATCCATAACTGAATCAGCACTTCTGTTGTAGTCTAGCAGCAAACTGTCTTATGATAACAGTCAGAATGTCTCGTGATTTATCATGTGTTTATTACTCAGACAGCTGTGATGGATTGTGGGCGGATGAGGTGATACTGTACATACTGTATGTTAGGACAGACCGATGCGTTTCTCTCTTCATGCAACTGTTGTGACTCTTGTATTCCAGTTCCCATTAAAACTCACCAAACCGAGACCGTGTGAAGTTACATGTGATGCTTTGTGTCGCCGCTAGAGGTCAGCAATGCAGAATCTGTCAGTGTTGAGAGGAACGCCGCTGAGAAAATGTCACAGATCACATCAAAACTGTGTTTGTCATGAATATAATGTCACATCTTAATGGCTCTGAAAACAGGCTTCCTTCATGCGAAACAACATCATTTCAGATTTTTATAGTGGCCCGAAGCAGTGTTTCAGAGAATCATTCACAGACCCGTTCAATAAGGATTACAAAATCACATACAAAGTGAATTACAACAATGAACAAAATTACATTTTAATAAATGAATTAAAGCAAATCGCCAAACCAGCTGAGCACAACAATGAATGCGAAAATGACTCAAAATGATACAACAACAAGATCAAATTATAATCAGATAATATTTAGTAATGTTGCAATTACAATGAAGACATCAGAAATCCAATGCAAACTCAACACGATTAGCTTTACAACAGAGATAAAACCACACAAGTCTTCCTGACGGATATGCAACGTAAACTCAAACAACAGAATACGTGTCAAAAACGTTTCACAGGCTGCCAGTGAGCCCAGCTTTACCTCACATGTACAACAGCTGACGTACAGTAAGCAGGAAGCGTTTGTGTACAGGTGGTCATTTATCAGAAGAATTAAAGAAACTGTCTTTGGTGAATTGACACAAGCAGAGTTAAAAGATTTGCCGTACAATTACTCACTAACCAGGAAGAAAGCAATGTTTGTTGGGTACAATTCTAGAGATTAAGACCATCATGAGTCTTTCTCACTGGAGATCATGGGCAGGTCATTAAACACACACTGGCAGTTTTCACACGCTCGTATTAAAGGCAATGAAAGCTCATCGGAGTTTACACAAAAGGTGAATAAGTGCACAGAGAAACAATATTTGCATCAATATCACACCCTAATAGACTTTTCCCAGCTAACAGGGAACGTTCTCAGAACATTGGCTAAAAGTTAGTAGAACCTTTTCCTGTATATATTTATCAAAAACGTTTTATTAAGTTGATAATTAATGTAAAACGTTAAGAAATTAAATGTTTGAGTAATGTTTGAATAACATCCTTTAACAGTAACACTAAAAGTATTTAAAAAATTGATTTTTTTGAAATGTTGAACTATTTGAACATTTTTGTTACTTAATGGAAACATTCCTACAACGTAAAATTGTTAGCTGGGTTTGTGTTGGATGACAGGCAGACGCTGCGAGAAACAGCCTGAAAATTACACCGAATCTTTCTTAATTTTAACCCAATTGCTTCCGTTAAACATAAATTAGTCGACAGGCTGTTTTTGAAGTAACAGAAAGTAAAAGTACCAAACAACAGTTGATACTTGAATTTACATTTGTAACACAACATGTGTTAACGTGGCACACAAGTCGTTTTAAAAGAGTGCAAAAGTAAATTATAATCAAAGTTTAGACAATTGACAGTTTTCTTACAGTTTTTTTTTGGTTTTGCTGCTGTGGAAAAGTCTCTAGTAAAGACTGACCAATGAAATGTCAGTTCATAAGGTTTGAGGTCATCCTCTGTTCTGATTGGATGTCTTCTAAACAGGATGGACGAACTGATAGACCAGTCTCTGGGAAACATCTGGCTTGCGTATGATGCCCTTTTTATAGTACTGACGAATGGAGCGACTGAGTTTGTCATAGTTCATGGCTGGTCGGTTCTTCCTCAGACCCCAGAGACGAGCCACATGTGCTGAATCTTCGATTTTAAAGATCCCTGTTGAGACACACACCCAAACACTTCCATTAGGACTTCATACATGAAGTATGAATTAATTTAATTTATACATTAATTTAATATAATTTATACATGGAAGGCAGGTGGGCGATTGGTTCCAGAAACACTGTTTGTTTTGCTGATTGAAAGTCTCTTCACATCCTGATAGCGATCACTAAGTAAAGTGATGTAAATATATTTATATAAATATGTTCCTTCTCTGGAAGGTGCAGGACCATAAAATGGCCGTCCAATCATTGTATGCGGTTCAAAGTCTAGTCACAGGACTATTTACAGCTAACAAGAAATGTTCTCAGAATGCTGGCTAGCATTCTCTAAAAGTTCTCTTAAAGTTATCAAGAAAACGTTCTTGCAGTAACACAAGTGGGAAGGTTGTGATCTGACCTTTCTCTTTATTGAGCCAGCGTATGCAGCGTCCATAACTGTGAGGTTTCAGGAGAAGTTCTCTGAGGAACTGCCACAGGTGGATGGGCTGACCAGAACATGATGAATCTGCTTCTGACCACAGCTCCTCTGATTCTGCAGGACAACAAACACACGTTATCAAAGCATTTTCAGGGTAATACTCTTACTTTCCTGTAGAAGTCGTCTTTGCAGGTATATTGGCGGGACCTGATGTTGTGTACACTGGATGAGTGTGTGACATACCTCTCATTCTGGTCTCTCCAACTGAACATTTCTCCTTCATCCAGGCAGCTAAGTGTAATAGTGCAAAGAATACAAAATATATCATGAGCACAAGTCTTCCAAAATGTTGTCCTTTTGTATGTGTGTAAGATAATACATTCTAATCAGGATTTGCATTTAACCAATAATGCATTGTTGATTTTTGCAATGCAGAAGTTAATTAATAGTGCATTTATAGCCCAATTTAATATATAATCAATAGATTTTATATCAATATTTAATGTCAACATCTAAAATCGATGTGGTGGATCTTTTGTGTTGAAATATTTAGTGAAATAGGTTAGTGAAATATCTCTGAATAACTGAGAACAAAATTCCACATACAGGGTTCTGTTTGTGGTGCTTTGTGTTTCTGTGGACTGTACGTGTGTCTGCATGTGTGCATGTACACGAGTATGTTATTTGTAGAGTATTTGTACCGTACCTGATTTCCATATGTCCAAATGTGCGTGTAATGTTTCACTGCACTGCGGCGATCGCTGTCTGAAATCTTCCTCACTCATGGAACATAAATCTTTCCCATCCAGATCCTGAAACGCTTTCCCAACCTGCGGAAGTCTGTAGAGATGTTCCGTCCACAGCAGCCACTTCTGAACGTTCCCACACGTCCACTCCATCGGATCTGAAAGATCAGACAAGATCAGTCAAGATCAGTCAACTGTCACACCATCATCCTAAGCTCCTACTCAGCTAACAGGGTGCTCTTAAAGTTATTGCAGTGAAGTTTAAGAGTGCTTTTAAAAGTATATATTCTTAAGTTACAAATTTTTAAAGTTTTAAGTGTTTTAACATTCCTTGATCTTTCAAAAATCACTTTCCACGTTTTTGTTACTTAATGGAAATATTATGGAAATGTTCTTACAAGCTAAAATTGTTAGCTGGGTAACCAGTTTATCCTGATTCACAACAGTCAGTTTATAATAATGATTTATCATGTCAGCTGTCGGGTCGAATTTCCCGGGAAATGTCAGTTTGGCTGTGGTTACGTCACGGCTAGTGCTGTACTGTAGACGGTGCAGCGTTTGTTTTTATAGCGGTTGTTAAGAATTAAAACTTGTCATCCACGTTAACAATAACACCACGTGTAACCCGCAGTTGTATGTTTCATACAGAAAATGGACAAAAGTTGCGGATTGCAGCTTTAAACTGAGTTAGTCACGATGAGCGCTATTCAGAAAACAAACACAGCGGATGGATGTTTACACAAGGCGGTGTGACGTTTAAAAGAGGTACAATTTGGCACGACACCACAAAGCAAGCAGGTAAATAGAGCGAGATCAATAAATCAACAGCGATATACCCTGAAATCCACAGATCGCTCAAATAAATGAAGAGAAAAGCAAAGAAATGAAGCAAGACGCAGACCTTTAAGAAGTCATTACGTTGTGCATGATGTGTGCACACGTGAATGTTTACTCAGGAAAGTGTCGTCATCGTTAAATGGGAGGGGCTTGTGTCCGCACAACAAAGCGCCCATCACACGAGTGAAAGTCGCAGGATTACGCAGATCCTGGTTTATATTCTCTTCTTTTCTGACACTGTCATTGTAAATGTGTTCACGGTTCAGTGAGAACATTTAAAATGAATGATGAGATTAATTTGAATAAGTGACACATCGGCGTGTTTTCTTGAACTGCGGCGGTGTCACGCTGTAGCAGAATGATCATGTATTCTTACATTTCATCATATTGTGCATGAATATCTCGCTTTTATCACCTCTGTGATACAGTAATATTGCGCCCTCTTTATTAGTATATGAATACATTAAAATCTGCGTGTGAGCGGTATTACAGTATTAGATAGCACCTGTTTAACAGTATTATGTTGTAAACGTGGGACGGTCCCCTGTTCGTTTAGCCTGAATAATGTAATATTTAACACATCTGAACACATTAAAGACAAAAATGAAAGCAAGTTTTAAAATAAATCATTTCTGTTGAAAGAGTCGCCCAGCTAATGGAAGGTCTGAAAATATTGGCCAATGTTCTCTAAAAGTTCTTTAAATGTTATCAAAATGATTTATTTAGTAATGTTACATGTCATTGTTATGTGTCATTATCTAAAAACATGAGCATTAAAATGTGACTCCTAAATTGTGAGTGTTAACCTTTTAAAAATTTCTAAAACACGTCTATAAAACAGGACATCAGGATGTTCTTGTCACCTATGTGAATGTCAGGGAAACGAGAAACAACCAAAAATTGTTAGCTGGGTCAAAACCTAGAACCGCTGCTCCAGAAAGACTGTACTGTACTGTACTGTAAATATAATGTGTATTTTGTAGAGCATTATAAAGTAACAGAAAATGATCAGTGTCTCACCTGGTGTGATGTTTAGAAGTTTACAGGCTGTTTCAATGTCCTTCAGAACTTCTCCCACCACCAAACTCTGCACCTGCTCCAAAGATCTCTCCTCCACCTGTTCCTCCAGTGTAGAAGTTCCCAGACCAGGGCTGTCAATCACAGGGCACTGCTCCGGTTCCTGACACGGTTCCAGCCTGGGCCCAGAACCCACAGGTGTGGACGGTTCTGACACCCTCACCAGCCAGGCTGCGTCTTCTGTAAACAGCATATCAAAGCAGGGCAGATAGAGTCCTGGATGTCCACGCTCTACACCATCTAGACGGGGTTTGTGGTGGACCATATCTGACGTCTGTGCTGTAGCATCTTCTCGCTTAAGAAAAGCCAGCGAGCTCTCTGTGAAGCCCGTGCTGGAGTGCTGCAGCTGAAGGACAGAACTGTCGGTCTCGGTTTGAACAGGACTGGCCATCATCTCCTGCAGGAGATCAAGAAGATACACCCCAATATTATAAAAAACAATATATATATATTATAATAAATAATATAATAAATTCTGTGATCAATTCAATGGGTTTTATGATTAAACAAAATGAAACTGAGCTGTCGTACACAAGAACGTTCCTAGATATCAACATATTGCTGCTTCATCAACATTACTGAGTTGCAAGCCAACAGGAGAACCAACTCAACAAGTTCCAGGAAAACAGTGAGTCTAGGTGATGAGGTTTCTGTCTTTAAAGCTGCTGGAACATTCAGGAATGGACATCAGGCAACATGGGGGCAGCAAAATAGTTTCCACCGAGTCACTTACTTCTGGGTCATTTGTACAGAATGTGACATGTGAAGCTGTGATTCTGAGGTCTGCTTTCAAGGTGCCGATCTCAGTCTCCTGTCTCCTCTGTCAGCGGGAGTTTTTAATCAAATGGAGAGAAGATGCTTTAGATGTAGGATGACAGAAGGGGTTTGAACTGATATCTGTCCATCTCAATTGCCCGGAGGTAGACATACTCGTGAAGGCTCAGATTACAAGTTTGCCGGAGGGCGATTTTACTTTTCAGCAATTTAAAAATACTATTCAACAAGTATTCCAGAACTGCCTGTTAAAACTGCCGTTTAACAAGTAAGATTTTCCCTAAATAGCCTTAAAACTTTTTCTCCTGTCACTGATCTGAAGAAAAAAACATTGTAATGGAAATAGTAACATTGCTCTCCTACAATCTAACATCTAAAAGTGTTGTGTTGTTTTGGGTGTATTTTAGCGTGTTGTTATGTTGTCTCTAGGGTGGCTGCTTACTCCATGTCTCTAGATATTGCTTGGAAAGTTAGTCTGATGTTTTGTGCCTGTTTTACGCTACAACGTAAAATAGCTACTAATTGCCAGGAGATTGTGTTGTTAGTTTACACTGACATTGTAATTATGCTAAAAAGAGAGGTTGTTTCTTGGGGAAAAGTCTGTGTGATATTAAACTAAGTTTTTAATATCCTGGGGCCACTGCAGAATGACGACAGACTGTTAAAATGACAGAAACAAGGAGCTTCATAAATCATTAAGGAAAGAAACATAACAAGAAGAACAGTGAAGTCAGCCAGTGAAGTGTTGTCATAACAACTGACGTGTGCTGCTTTGTATCGACATGCTACACTTTCAAAGATCAAATCTTAGCTACACTTGTAATAGTTGAAACGTGCGATCTCCAGAAGTCTCTTCTGTTCATATCATAAGTAAATATGTGCCCATAACCATCAATGATTTCAAGAGCACAACACAGATGGAGAATACAGAGTATTTCAGTATGAAAGAGTCAATTAGCTCATATGTCTACAGAACACGCTCTGTCTACCACATGTTCTCGCAGAACGTGTGTTTGTACGGTCATTCATAAAATTGTGTGATTGCTCCACACCCAGCGACAGCACAGGAAATGAGATATTATGATGCCAAAAAACGTGTGCTGTCTCACATTTATGACCGTTCTGTCTGCTCGGTTTTTGGTCACGAGGGACACAACAGTGGAATGGAAGAGAAAGGTCAAAGGTCAAACTACGTGTCTCTCGTTCTTTACCATCTCTGTATGTGAATACAAACGAAGGCCCTTTGATGCTGTCCTGGGGTAAACGCTAAAGGAAATGAAGTTATCCTTCTTTAAGAATCCTCCAGCTTCTCTCTTTACCCCCCCCTGCTGTTTTTACCCCCCTCTCTTTCTCCAAGATAAAGATGAAGCGTGTTTTTCCTTCATCTGCGACGGCTTAGTTTCGGTCTGTAACCTAATGTCCACTTTTGCTCGCAACAGCTTGTGATAAACCCATTAGACAGGCACATTTAGTCATATTGACGCTGGGCAGCAGAGAAAAGCAGCGCTGAGGAGATGCAAACACACTCTCCAGGCGAGGGATTAACGCCCGTGGCTGATCCTCAAATGAGTTTGGTTAAAGACTCTAGAATTCATTTTGGAAGGGTTAAGAGACGCTCCATTTGCCCGGTCAGTCACATTCAGCATGAAAGAATGAAAGAATGAGTGTTGATCAGTCTCTCACAGCAGAAGACACAATCTGCCCAGCTAACACTTCTAGATTGTGAGAACTTGGACATGTCCATGTCCAAGTAACACAAATGTTAAAAATGTTATTTTCTATGAACATTTTTAATCCTGTAACATTTTAAAAATGTTCCACTAACAGCTTAAGAATAACATTGTGATAAATATTTCAAATATATCTGGATATATCAGTATATTTATTAAACGTGTTGTTTATTAACATTAAGATGACTAGCTGTCTGGCTTATACACTACCCACAATCCTGAAGAACAATCCACTAATCAGAGCTTCAGTTACCATGGAAACAGCCCATGTCAGTCACTCTACCTTTTTAAACAGGCCTCAATTTCATACTGTTTAGCCAAACACTTTACATAAATGAAACACAATTTATTTGTACTGTATAAAACGTATAAAAACGTGTAACAAAAACAATTTAATCAAAAAAGACTAAGATGACTAAAAACAGTCACAGTTTTGTCACTTTGTGATGGAATCTGGTTCAGTAGCAGAGTTCAGTGCTATAGGGCAAAGATTATCTATTAATAACTTGAAACTCAATGAGTCTGTTGTGTTGTGTGTCAGTGTGTACAAGCTGTGGTCACAATAAATGTCTTTTACTGGAAGATCTGCTTCATTTACTGCAGCTGCTTGTTCACATCATAAAATAACAACATAAAATGTTCGCCAATCATTACAAGCAATTAGTGCGGTGGTTCCCCCACCATATGACCATATGAGTTTCCAGCTAACAGCGAACATTCTTACAACATTGGCTAACGTTCGAAACATTTTCTCTGTTATGAAGAAACATTCTTGCAGTACTGTTAGTAGAACATTTCTTAACCTTATATATCACATATCCAAACGTTATGCTTAAGTAGTTCGTGGAATGCTTTAAAAACATTACAGAATGAAAACAATCTTTGAATAACATTCTTATAACCAAAGCAATACATGAATACAATGTCTAAACAACTGGACAGTTTGATTGTTCTAGAACTTTCAAAATTAAAATGTTAATGTTTTTGTTATGTTATGGAAATGTTAAAAAGAAAAGTTCTTACAACCTCTTATCTTAAGTTGGTAGCTGGGTATGCTAATATCTCAAAAATGATACCTAACCTAACCTGACCTGACCTGACAGTCACTGACTTAAAAATGCAAATTTGTTAATGACATGCTATTGTTTCGAACGAGGTTTCGCAATCCTTCAGTTTGGTGACAGTAACAAGTTTTAGCGTCGGTTCTTTACAAAAGCAACCCGCTCAGCTGAACAAAACCCGACATGACCCTATGCAAATCTTCATATGAAGTCAACCGCTGAGAGAAACCGGCTGATAAATATCTCAGATCATTCTGTAGGTCAAAGTGAGATCGTACGGGGAATTCTTACAGCCTTTCTTCAGCTAATGTTTTCTTCTTCCTCGACATCTGAGCAGGTGTGATGCGCTTCTGCCAGCTTTTCTCAAGCTTGTTTTCTATTGGCTTATCTCAATCGCATTCTGTCACTAAAAGTTTCACAGCAAACATCCTATTTTCATGGTTCGTGCAAGAAGCTCATGTGATTTTAGGATTTTATTCCAAATGTTCTAAAGCCAACCCAGCTTATAATTTTAGCGTATAAGAACGTTTCCCTAATGTTTCCATTAAGTAACAAAAACATTAAACATGTTATTTGAAAAGTTCTAGGAATGTTCGAAACATCCAGTTTTTAGACGTTGTATTTACATTATTGCTTGGTTATAAAAAACATTCTTATGTTTTTAAAACATTCCACTAACTACTTAAGAACAACAATTTTGATATATATAATATATAACATTAAAATAAGTTCTACTAATGTTACAGCAAGAACGTTTTTTGATACCTTTGGGAGAATTTTTTTGAGAACGCTAGCCAACATTCTGAGAACTTTCTCTGTTAGCTGGGAACACTTTGTTTGGGAAACAGACCAAAATCAAAAATCTTAAATCTCATTTGCAGTGCTGTATACATGCAAAGACGCTTCTTGAAGACCGGTCACGTTTTTCTGAAGTCTTCTGTGGAAAACGATCTGCTCATTCTGTATCATTCTGCACAATTTTGGCTGTCCTGTTCCACAGGGGTGATACTTTTGAGTTATCGATATCTTTAAGAAAATCAATAGAACACAAACTAACTCAGAAAATCCATTATCTGTTTAGTTCTGTTTACTGATAGTAACACTTTAGTCACAATTGTGTCTTTCTCTTGAAGAATCTGGAGAACAGCCAAACTAAGTCACTTGCTGCACTTTTTCCTTTAGGGAGAAAAAAACAGTAATTTGTGGTTTTTGTTGTCCTGGACTCGAGCCAGATCAGAACCCAAGAACTTTACACCTTTTAATTTGTAATGACACGTAGCGTTTATCTTGGTAACGGCTGATCTCATATTCATATCAGCCTCTATGAATCAATCTGCTCTCATAATAATGATGACTTATTGCTCTTTAGCCTACAAAACTAAAACACCCGCCTTTTCAAACGCATTTGTTTGTTCGCATTTGTACAAACCACAAGACACATGAACAGAATTCAGAAACATACTATTAGCCAAAAACATGGACATATTAGTTTTGTGTTCAATTATTGTTTAAAAGTCCACATTTTAGAATATTACTGACGCTATGAAAACTTTCACTCTAAACAGTCGAACATATGAGAATGGATGTGAGGTACTTTCTGGGAAGTTTCTGAATTATACTGATGGAGTTTCCATGTGTAAATTTTATAGTTCCCATAAAGATTTGACATGCTGAAGAAGTCACATTAATATATTTGCCTGGATAAGCCTTTAAATGTATAAATAATAAATGTATAAATTTAGTCGTGCCGAACACAAACTATTTCCTTCATTAAAACAGAGACAAACATGTCTGCTCTGAGGTGTTACTGACCTCAACCTAAATGAATAATTATAAAGGTTCTTCTCACCTGTCCAGGTAAAGAGAGGGCTGCAGGTGCGAGCAGGTGGACTCTTCCTTTGGTTTCCGCTTGTCTGGCGATGTTCAGGTGAGGGGGACGATTCAAGGCCTGTTACAGACTCAATGTGCTGTGAAACTCTGGGGTTCTCTCAGCACAAGAGGGAAAGCCACAAACTGGAATCATGGAGTGCTGCATTACTAAATCTAATGACTAATGCTGCTGGTGACAAACTTCTCTGGCCGTGTGTGTGTGTGTGTGTGTGTGTGTGTGTGTGTTCACCTGATGTGGGTGTGCACAAGTCTTCAAGAGTTACTGAAGGAATGCTCGCTTCATTGACTTCAGCTCTCACTTTTATACACAGACATTATTAAGCTGAGCAAACACTTTCCCTGTGGCCCAATGCAGCCCGAAGGCTTTTGACATGCACGTCTGTTGATGTGGACCACAACCCCCTCCTCAGAGCAGGAAGAAGATCAGATCCAGAAGATCAGATTCAGAGGAATTTCATGTTTAAATCTATGTCCTGTCTCCTAGTTGTAGCACAAGATGCACATTAACTGTACGCCAGCAAAATAAATGGTATGAAGTCCATGAATGGTATAAAGTGTGAATATGAGTTCAAGAAAAGGTAAAAATCATTCCAAGTGAAACACAAACCAAACATATATATACAAAATTGAAACATACATTTCCATATAGCAAAAAAATTAATTTGAACAAAATCAGCTCAATTCATACCCCCCAAAAAACCCAAAAAGATAAATCTTGTTTAAAGAAAATGAAGCTCTCTTCAGGACCAATAAAATGTTTTGCATTTTTACATTTTTATGACAATTAAAATTTAAACCTCCCGTCCAGATTTTTAGACTTCTAAGTTGTTGTTTTTTATTTAAAATTAAAGGTTTTCATTTTGAAAACATTATTAACCCACAGAGACAATAATCAGTACACACACACATCCAAAAAGAAGGTAATTTTATATTGAGTTTAAACGTTTAAATGTTAAAGGTGCTGACGTCCGGCTGTGTTTTAAATCATTACGCAGAACGCAAGGTGCAGTTCTAGATATTTCTGTGTGTTTGAGTGTGTGTGTTGTGCTTTCGTCAGTGTGCTGACGATACGTCTGTAAGAAGTCAGCGCTGTTTGCACAGTTAAACAGACACACCAAAGCAAACCCCACACACACACACACACACATTTTATACAGACTAAAAAAAGGGCGAGTGAGCAAGAGATTGTCACACTCATTTGACGTGCGATTCCAGTTCAGTGAAATGAAGAAAACTTAAATGTATTTTTACATGAGAAATAAAGCTGTTAGAAAATAATAAATAAAAATAACATTTTTGAGAGTTATGCTAAGAAAAACCTGCCAAAGGGAAAAATCAAAATAAACTGTTTATTACTTTCTGAAAACAGATCTGAAATATAAATGCAAAACATGATAGAATTTGCTTATCACCAAAATGTATCTTATATTAAGATGAATTTAGATGAATCAAAAGGGAAATTGTAGAACTAAGATGATAAAGGTGTTTTTTCAGTCAGTCTTTTTAAATACTACGATAAAATATAATAAATTCTGCACAATATCGCCACAATTTATTTATACTAGTATAAAACATCTTTAAATTCAAACGCTATATAAAGTGATAACTGTTAGGATCAGAATGAGCAGTTTTGGAACGTCTCGCTCCAAACAAAGGTTTACTTTACACTCCTCGCTATTTTTGTTTGTCTAGAATGTTTCCCAGAGGGGGTTCATTTGCATGGCAGTTAGAAAGCCGTGGATTTAAGAAGTGCTCTCTTCGCCCTCTTACTCTGAAACGACATTCTCATAATCATGTACGAACAGAAAGGCAACAGCAAAGGAAATCCGTTTGAGAGCGTTCAGTTGAGTCATTTATCAATGGATCTCTTAAACCCTTCATCATTTATAATCCATCAGAACTCTTCATTAGGTTTGTTATCAGGGAATAGAGCCCTCTGGACAACGTTTGCCTAACGTTTGTTTCTTTACAGGTGTAGAACAAGCATGAAACATTTGAAGCATTAATTAATGCAACTGACACAGAGTCTGGAAGAATCAACAGCGTGTTTGACGCTCTAGTGATGCTTTGCACAAAGTCAGTAATAGCAAGAATCTCCTTTATGTTTCATTTCTGTCGTGATTATTGAAAAAAGTTTGTTGCAGAATTTATTTTGGAGCATCTAAATGTGTGTGTGGGGGCCAAATGTCCCCACAGGTATAGTAATACTAGTAAATTTAGAAATAGATTATTAAGTAACACTTTATTTTACACTGTCTTTGTCACATGTATTTAGTGATAGGAGTAAACGACATGCATCTAACCCTGAAGCGTACAGTATTTCAAACCCTACAGTAACGTTACTCAGTATTGAAATGTATTTTCAGTAAATACATTTTCTAGGACACTTTAAAATAAAGTGTATTTCATACATGAAATCACTGTATACTGGGGGAAGATTTCGCCTGAACCCGAAAAGATCCTGGAAAATTCATATTTACCGTTTATTGCACAGTAGGTCGTACAAATAAGTGTACAAATAAAAATGAAACAAATATCTCTTGATTCTGATTATAGGCAGTTTTGTTGAAGTCCCCAACACACACAACTAACACTGCTGTGATAATAAATGTGTCTTCTAACTACTGTGTACACGAGTCTTTTTTAATACAATTATAACTTGGCAAATAATTATTCTAATAGCAGATTGAAATCACAAACATCAACTGTAAACTAATTAACAAGATAACAAAGTTACTAGCACTTAAATAATCTTACTTGGCATAAAACGTAACTTTCCCTGAATTCATGTAACTCAATTTACTGAGATTTTGGCTGCAGTTTTTACACCAGTACAGCTTACAGTGCTGGTACTGAGTTCAGGGTTAAACGAAACCAAAAACCTGTTGCTTCAGATACAGTAATGAGTCACACACAAATCACCTACGGTGAAGAAAACCTGCGTCTGATAACAATTATCCACCACAGAGTTCAATTACACGTCACAAAGAAGACGACATCATATGCAAAAGTATTTCAATGGTATATGAGGTCAATTTTAGTCCTTAGGTTTATATTAACTACTCGTTTCCTTCACCTTAACACACACACACACACCGACGGTCAGTCCGAGAACAGAGGGCGCTAGGAGGTTACCATAGCAACAGTAACCGTGCGAGCACTTTCAGTCATAATCATCCGAGACCAACTTCAACGAATTCCACCTATGATATAAATCATTCATCATTTACGTTCCTAAACTGTTTTACACCATTATTATGCACAATTTTACGCATATACAAAGATTTTGTTGTTACTATGGTTACCTATTGAGGTAAACTTTGACGTCTGGGCAACTTCCGTTCGTTTTTTTTGGTGCCAAATAAAAATTGCTCTGACCAAATGCACTCTTAACTTTTCAGATTATTAAAATGGTTTAAAAAAAAACTAAAAACAACTGCTTGCACGGTGAACCCTTGCACCCCGTGCCAGTCAGTTACATGTGGATCAGCTATTCACACAAACTGTGCAGTTTGAGAAAGACAATGAGCTCAAACCCACATAAGTATGTAAACAGTACGACTGGCTAGAAGAATCGTTGTGTGACACACAAAACTCATGGATCAGCTGTCATGAATTTAATGTTTGCACGACAACTGCACAACAAAATTACCTCACCATAACAACAAACTATTACACCCAAGTGTGTCAACACCATTCACACTGCCGTGCTAGAGAATCGCCCACGTGTGTCTGCTTTTGAAGGAAACTCTGTAATATATAAATGTACATCTCCTGAAGGAGACAAACACTTCCTTGTTTACACCTGTGGATTCGTGACACCAGGAAACATGCCAGTATTTGATGACTAGATTAGATTATAGAGGGAAATGAAAAACATTTGAAAATGCAAACCAAGGAATAATGAAAGATGATCAGAGGAAAGCTGCATATTTTTCAAGTGTAACTGATGCTTATTTTTTCGCGTATGCATTTTAACAAAAATAATACATTTTAAAAAAAGTAACACTTTTAAGGTTCAAACCAAAAATGTGCATTGTTCCAGATCTGACCATTAAACACAGACTGTACAGCATATACCATCATTTAACAATCTCATGATAGATCTGTCTCAAAAGTTTCATACATTATTGTTAAAACTGTTTCTCTGTGGATAAAAAGCATATTGGAATTTTTACTTTTAGAAGCCCACTGTTGTTTATTTCTTGCTGAGATTAAGTGCACAAGAACGCTTTGGGCTCTGTTTTACTCAAATCTGTGTTTTTATTCAAAACCCCATTAGATTAATCACCGTAACACCACAGAATTTGCCTGCCACTACAAACCTTTAGAGCCCCCACGAGTGTGTGCGGGTCTCGGGGAAGAGCAGCTGTCACACCAAGAGGAAATGTTTTGCATTTGTTAAAGGGACTTCCGCGATTGTACGCATTTGTCAGGTGGGTTATACGATGACGGTCGCAAGGCAAGTTGCACAAGACCTGCAATGTGAGCAAATATTTGCCTAGATATGCTCTTCTTCTATCAACACAACCCTGCAAAAGTAACTCATTTAAACAAGATTATACTCTTCCTCGTATTGTCCTGGAATTTAGTTCATGATAAAGAAGAGACATGATCTCAAACATCAGACTGTCTGCACTTCACAAATGAGTTCCTGGATGCACTGTATATGATGCAGCGTCATATACAGTATACAGATATAAATCTATTGCCAAAAGCAACGATGTTTAAAACTAATGCAATGACACAAATTAGTCTCAAGAAGTATTTGGACGCTTTGGGCAGACATGAAGATTATTGGATTTAATTACAGCAGTATCGAACTGAGTGGTTCAGATTAAATGAAGTGAAATTTTCACAGATTGGTTTACAAAATAGTTAGATTTTGAATTATAAACAAAAGATACGGACAAACGGTACTGAACTGCAGTTACTCTGCAAAAACAGATTGGAAGTGTAGTATGATATTTTATCCATCATGATAAAATATGATATTTTACAGTTGATGTTTGTGTATCTAATACAATGTTTTACATGTACCTCAAGTGTCCGTATACGTCTTGTAACAAAGCTCTGTACTATCGAACAGTGCTGGTAAATTTAAATAGCATAAAACTCTTTATAAACCCCATTGGCTCTTACAATATATAAACGGCACAATTTTCACATACAAACAAAAGACTGAATGGTTTCAGTGTTAATTTAATCATACAAATGTTCAATTATACATACAGGAAAAGATGTTTCATAGGCTGTCTTTCACTGTGCTGTTATAGAAACTCAATCATACACCCTGCCACGGTGCAGAAAATCCAACAGATTGAACAGAAAAAAAGCCAAAAGAAAAGACAACGCCGCAAAGAACCAATCGCACGTCTCGCGTAAGCAACACACACACAAAAAAAGAGAAAATCTAGAGTGAGATTTTTATTTGAAAAGAGGCAATTACACATGTGCAGTGTCTGATGATTCACAAACAGCTCATCAAAGTATTCACTGATGTGTGCAAGACATCCATCAATGAGCTACGCATGGGCCGACCACCAGGTGACCCGTCAGTATTTTTCTGTTGTTATGGCAACATGGCAACCAGATGGTTTCAGGGCTTGTACACTTCGATTACGAATGTAACGTTTTGAAATCTGGACGAGATCTTCCTCTAAACACTGCACAGATCATTTTTTGCCACTTAAAACTGATGTCATAGCAGTGCTTAAAAATCTGGATGCAATGCTGGTGTCATTAACGACAAAATCTTTAGAGCGCATAAAAACTGGCGAGACTCGCCTGGCTTACTATTTTAACAAGTCTGCAAGTTTTGCAAGTCTTATTTGCATACTGCTTTAGCATACCAGGCTGTTTAAATGCTTTTATCCTGATCACATGATCAAACTAAGTTATTAACTGAACCGATAAAGAAAAATATAACACAAAGCTGTTTTTTCAAAACCCGTTTCGTTATATAGAATCTAACCAATGCAGTAAGAGAAACCAATGGCAGAGTAAAATGGCACACGGGCCTTTCAGATATATTTATATATAAACATCCACGAAGCGTTCCAACATACCACCAAACACAGAGGCACAACGTAATCCAAACATTTCCCTCACGCATTAAAAGACCATCTAGAGCTTAACATGGACTATTCTGACATTCAGCGATCATTCCAGAGAAAACAAATTAAAAGAACATTCCGGGTTGAATTTAAAGTTACGCTGAATTAAGGGGTTACAAAACTAGGGAATAATTTTGGAAATATTTTAAGTTGAAATGTGTTTTTTACAAACCATCACAACAACACATTCGCTTCATATTCAATTTACTTTTATCTGTGCGCCATAATTACCATATATCCCTGTAAATTCCCATTAACTTCCCAAAATTCCCAGATAAACACAAAAATAACTTGCAGTTGGACCTCAGTTAGCTTGGATACAGAAATGCACTTACAACAAAAGTCTATGAAGCAACACTTGCCCCATAAACTTTTGTTGCAAGTACATAATTCTTGTTTTATTGCATCATATTATGGTACCAGTCAAAACAGATGAGGGCTACAGTTTAACTTTAATGGTATTTTACCGGGAACATTCCTTTAATAGACCCATTCAGACACCTTCCTGCATTAAAACACCCTCCGGTTCATTTAAAACTGCCTAATACCATCGCAAGTCTGTGTGAAACCCTGAAAGTGTATCAACTGTGTGCTTGTGAACTCTCAGATCAGTAAATCAGGAACCAAATCCACATGTTAACTATTATCTCTGACGGACTGCGCTCTGAACTCTGCAGAAAACAACGCATGTAAACAAACATGTTAACAGCATCAAGACAGTACAAGTATCTTCTGACAACAGCCATGAATTGACCTGTGGGGTGGCAGGACATGTTCCAAAAAATCTTGTTTGTAATTTGAAGTAGGCACATTGGCCGATTCTCACTCGAAACGATTCCATTGTAAAGCAAAAGTCAAACAGCTTTGACATAAATGATAAAACTACTAACGGGTATTATTTCTGTTGATGGCTTTTTGCGCATAGTTGAAACACTCGCACATAAACACACAGTTCAGTTCAAGCTCGCAAAATTCATCAGGAACATTTGAACCCCAAAATCAGAAAATGAAATCTGATTTTGCATAAAAAAAACAAAGCACTTTTTTTGTGTTGTGACATTTTCAATAAGTCACTTTTATATATCTATTTTACTTATACAGCGTTTGTATTTGTTGTGCTGTTTTTAATTTGATGATTTAACTGTATTTGATTTTAATGTAATTGTCATGAAAATACTGTCACAATCAAAACACTGGTGCTAAAACCCAGACTTCATCTTCTGTATGCAAAACATAATTTCATAGTTTCTTTATTCTTTGATTTTGGGGTGAAACGTGACCTGGACGTGTTTTCATGAAAGTCACTCAATCATTCATTTATTCATTCATTCATTTCCCCACCCTGCCTCTCTCTCTCTCTCTCTCTCTCTTCACTCACACATTAGAATTCAATGTGACAATACAGATCAAAAACTGTGTCTTTTCAATTATATCACTTTAGGATTTCTAGCAGTCATCTAAATCTAGCATTCACACAAGTGTAACTTGGGTGTTGGATTGAATATTGATTTGGAGTCAAACCGATCTGTCCACACTTTCAGCTGATGTTGTGATGCGCTGGGGGAGGGAGGAGGGTCTAAAGAGTCTTTAGAATCCATCTGTTCCTCCTCTCACTGAAAGCCAGAAAAGGACAAAAGCAGCAGCTCTGATGAGCCGCTGGGTGGTTTCTGATTCCTAAGACTGTCCGAACGGGAAGGGTCCATTCATACCCTGAGAATAAAAGAAAGAATCAGATGGAAAAACACAAGATTACTTTCAACAAGAAAACAACAAGTGGTATTTGCTCGTGTTTGGGCAGTTATGCTGACCGGTCCCAGACAAAAGAACTCATCCCCCAAGCATCTAAAATGGTTTGTGTCCCATTTTGGTTGCCTAAAAAAAACACCTTGCCTCAAGTTGAATGATTAAAACAAATCACATATTATAAAATTAACAAGATATCACATTAAATACTTGGATAATTTGGGTATATTGTGCAGCCCTACAAGTCAAGAAGCAACTTCTTTACAGGTTAATACGATTCTGCATCAGCTCACAGGTTTGTGTGGCACTCCATCTTGTGGCCGAGAGGTGACGTGGCCCTTTACCAGCCTGTTCTGCTGAAACTGAACCGCCCTTTCACCTCCCAGAAATTACCACACACATGTCAGAACAAACTCAGTGACTCACTGTGACACACTGTGCCTGTGCTGCTTGCGTTACTCTACCAAATGCACCAGAGCAGCCAACAATCAATTTACAATAATGCAGATTGAGAAAATAACACACAGTATTATCAAGAAATATAAGCAGGACATGTTGCTGTTTGTTATATTGGTGCATATAACTGAAAATGTTTAAATAGCAGTTGTCCTTGTGCTTACAGATATATAATTTTAGCTACATTGCCCAGCCCTAATTACGTCACACAGGGACAGGTGTAACCAAACAGTGAATCATTTCTTTTGGTTTGCTGTCACAAGGCGTTTGTTTCTGTTGTGATAAGAGACGTCACAGAAGTCAGCACGATGTCGTATTTGGCGAAGGAGGATTTCGGTTTCAGTTCTTTGGGGGAAGGGCTCTGTGCAGAGTGTTGTGAGGTACTCAGACAGCTGTTGCGCATGAGCAGTACCTGAGGCGAGCTGGCAAAACTTGCTTTTACAGCACATTTTGAACTTAAGAAACAGAATTAATGGTACGGTTGATGTCTGCTTTAATAGTTGCTCGGAAATATAGTGTTTTATTGTGACCTTAGTCAGCAGGTTTTGGAGACATCTGTCTTTCCCCATGCGAGTATGTAGGACTGGGTTTTGTGTGACTGAAATAGCTGCCCAGAGACGCTGCAAAGATGGCTGCCGAGTTGTTTCTCCAAGACTGTATACATACCTGGCTGTATGTCACTACTGATAAGTTGTTTTGGAGACCATTTGGTGTAATATTTACAGAGCTGTGATTGAGTCCGTTTTGATCTTGCTGAATGGAGTCCAGAGGGGCCTCCCAGGGGCCCGCGGGGTCATTAAGAGGATCCTCATGGGCGTCCTGCTTGTTCTTCTGTGGTGAAGCGAAGGGGTTAAAATCTCCTTCTAGGCTGCGGTGTGGCTGCGTGTTAAACTCTGTCTGGAAGGAGGACAACTGTTGCGTGACCCCCAGCAGCCCCCCCTCCTCCACACTCAGTATCACCCAGATCACATCTGCACAGCAGGAGAAAGAGACGAGAACCACATTTGAACTGACACTCTACTATGACCATAAATTCATGCTATTCAACTATTGTCCCACAATGCAAAGGGCTTGTCTTGATTATATCTGTATAGTGTCACACCAGAAGTGATCAAATAAGAATGTATTTTAACTTGTACACTGTTATTGTTAATTAACATACAAGCTTAAACAAGTTTCTGCATTTGTGAACACAATGACTACAGTGTTTATCATTAGCGTCTCACCTCCATAGAAGAGTCCTGTGGCTGTACACATTCTCCACTGACCCTGATACATGCCAGGAACTGCTGGACTGCGCATCTGTACACTCACATCTGATATCTCCTGCGGCTCCAGAGATCGGACCATCACCATGTTCACGTGACCGAACTGATCCCCTCCAACATACTTCAGAGACACACCCGGCGGCCACGACTCTGGACCTGTGAGGGCCACAAACAGAACCCACATTAAGAGTCTGTCAGAGCAGCTTAATCTTGAGGCAGGTACAGCACTGCTTGAATCAGGCAAAACTGTTATTGATATTGTGTTATGCTAAATTAACTTAAAACTGTAACTGTTTTTTGGTTAAATGGGAACAAAACATAAACAGTTTTTGGGCAAGTACATAAAAGAACAACGTTTAAAATGGTCTCCTTAACTTACTCGAAATCAAAAATGTAAGTTTATAATAATGATTTATAATTTCAGCGGTCAGGTCAAATCTTACAGGAAATTTCAGTTTGACCTTCAAGTAGGAAGGAAATATGACCGGCTACTATATTGTGCGTGTGGATGCTAAGGATGGCAGAGCATTTGTAGCTCATTTTTACAGCAGTTGAGAAAAGCAAAACAACTCATTTCACAGCCCTTCTTCAATCTTAAGGGACCGTAAACACACACACACACACACCTGTGTTCTGTATCCTCCATGTTTTTGTGAATGGTGTGTCCGGAGGGACCGACTCTCCTTCTCCAATCGTCACATCTTCTACAAAAGACATCAACGGCGCGTTGATGTTCGGACTCTCAAAGTCATAATAAGCACCAATAGCTGCTTGAAGGTTCCTGAGGAGACAAAAACCCAGAAACATCAGGAGGTTGAAATTATCAAGAGAAAAACAACTCACAGTGAAGTATATACACACTCATGATGAACTGACACTGTACATCCACCATTTTAAGTTTACATGTGTTCACCTACCCCCACCTACCCCTAATCACCTACCCCTTGTGTCAGCCTAAAAAACGACCAACAAGCTTCATTACAACAAAAGTTCCAGGTACCAAAAAAAATCCAAATCCAAAAAAATGTACAAAATAAACTAATCAGAAAGTAAATTTGTGTTCAAAACAACAATGGAGGGACAAACTTGCATGTAAGACCTGACATAAAAAGTACACTCGTGTATTACGTAACTGAGCCAAAACTTTACAGCCCTCCAATGTAACCCACCGTTTAACAACAAACAACAACACTACAGTTTCCTCACAATCTAAACAATCCGATTGTTATTATTTATTGCATTTGAAAGCAACATTTCTCAGTCACACTGATACACAATCGGTTTTAAAGTCGTGACTGAGAAACACAATGTGTTCTCGAAACCGGGTGAGCGCAACTTCTGTGGCATCAAATGATCTTTTGAAACACCGTTTTCGTGCCCAAAACACATCAGCTACATGTTCGGCCATCACAGACAGGTAGCGACTCACTTTAGGAACCCGCTTATGATGTCTACACATGCTGCCTACATAGAAAACTCAGCAGAATTTGGAACACAGTCCATGTAGTAGCCAGCTGCTAACACAAACAAGCTAAATGTTTGCCAAGTGACAGAAAAAACAAACCGTGTTCTTTAGGAATCAAATTGCACAGAAAGTCTTTTTATAAGATTGTTCATCTAAAAACAACGTTTGCAGCTTAAATTTAGTGACACTCACAAATGCGTTACCCTCACAAACAGTCTGTTAGCAGTTAGCTTGTTATCTGATTCGCTTCACTTCCATTTCGACTTGTGACAGCTGTCATTTCAAAGCTATTTTTGACATACGAGACAATGAAAGTGAGAAAAATCGCAGAGAGAAACTTTGTATGTTGACACGCGGACCAGTGCCCCCAGTAGGCCGCAGTCCGGTCCTCGGACTCACCAGTTGGTCATGTCCAGGAAGAAGGCGCAACCAGCCGGGTTGAGCTGGAAGCCCAGCAGCCTCTGGAACTCCGAGATGAGGACATCTTTATCCGTGGTGCCCATGCAGCTGAATTTCTGCATGAGTTCCGGATCCAGGTCTATGTCCATGCCCTCCATCAGCACGCGGCTGTCCCGGGGCAGCAACGGAGGGAGGGGGGATAAGTTTTAATTGAGTCCGAGGCCTTCTCCAGTCATAACAAGCGACCCGACAACAAGCTCAGTACGCATGGCTGCGGGCGGGGCGTGACGCGGCGCGTGACGTCACCGGGCGCAGCGCGACGTCAGCTGTTGCTATTGTAGTGTGTCGTAATGTCGGTGTATGATACTACCTTTATTATCCTGTGTTTTGTGTTTCCTACATGCATGCCACGTTTTTGGAAATGTACCACGATATTTCAATGACGTTCTTTGTAAAAACAACAACATTTAGCCATTGCTGTTCGAGTGTGTCATAATCACCAGCATTCGTCAATAATAAGACGTGCTGGTACAGAGGTGTCATTGTAGAGTGATCGCATGAGATTGTTATACTGTGCTTCGTTGATATATATATATATATATATATATATATATA
>JAZGTJ010000048.1:58536-97087 GCA_036877575.1 Botia almorhae | reverse complement strand
TATAACCTGTAAAGAATAGATAGATATATATATAGCATGTTACTGAATGATTACCATGGTTCATTTACTGAAGTTCCCCAAAAAATACAATTACAATACAATTGTTCCATGTCCAAACAAATAAGACAGGTAACATTATAAAAATGAGAATCATATTTTATTTACTGTAGCATTCCCAAGATATAGTGATATATGGTTTGCTACATACAGGACCTGAATGTTTCCTGTATTCATGTTCAGTATCATGATGTGTTCCTTTGTGTTCCTCACAAAACGTGTTAAAAGTAACACGTTACTTTCAAAAGTAACATTTCTGGGTTGTAGGTGGGAAAGGAACCACAGTTTATGTGAAGGGAAGTCTTGATATTCAGTGCCAGTGGCTGAAACGAAACGCTCGGCTGGACCCATCAGTCGGACTTCTGCTGTGTGCTGGCCGCAGCACACGGGGCTAATTGGGCCTGAACTGTCATTCTGCATCTTCTCAGGAAGGCTTCCAGTGGTCGGCCCACGCTACACATACAGCAGCTCCCCTCGCTCAAGAGCTTCAGTTGGAACCGGAGCGAGTGTCCTTCATGCGTTCACACCTCACGCCCTGTATTCAGTTCAGCACTCATGCTGATTATATCATTGAATGTGATTATTCCGGCCGTCAGTTATTGACCAAACAAATGTATTCATATTTTCTATGAAAAACTGAATTGGTAAACGAGCTAAGGCTGGATCTTACCACCTTTTGTGATATTCCCATGCATGGTTAAATCAATGTACCGGTTCAAGTCATTTATTGATTCTGTAAAATGGCATTCAGTGGAATTTAATTGATTTGTAGTTATAATCACAATAAAAAATAGAACTTGTTGTAGTTGGTGGTATCTAAGACATTGCTAGACATTTGCTGTGTTGTCTGAGTGGTTGCTAGGGTGTTGTTAGGTGATTTCCAGATTTCAAGACAGTTGCTAGGGTGTTCTGGGTTGTTTCTAAGGGGTTGTTAGACAGACAGATAGCCTAGCAACATGACACATAAAAAACAGTAATAAAGAAATTTAATGAGGCAGACACCTGCAGTCACAGATGTATACTGGATCATTTACAGTAAACCTGGCTAATCCAATCTGAATTCAGAGCCAAAATGTAAATTCTAATTAAACGTCTTTACACAGCGTAACGTTTAAGGAATAACGGTAAATATGATCACATTTCTGCTCCAGGCTTACGAAACAGTAGCTTGTGGTGTGATGGGATATTTAACCGGTTGGCTATCAGATAAGCTAGACAGTGTTCAAGCCAAACTGGGCAGAGAGTTCTGTTTTAAAGAACACTGTGTTTTGCAGTCATCCACTAAATCTATTTCTCATCATGTGTGGATGACATCTGTAGACTTATGAGAGAGAGAGAGAGAGAGAGAGAGAGAGAAGCTGAGACCCTGATGACAATGTTAACTCGTGAGAATGTTTCCCTTACGTTTCCATTAAGAGACAGAAAGTAAATGTTTTTTTTAATATTCTAGAAACGTTCAAAATGTTTTTACACGTTGTATTAATGTTATTGTTTGGTTATAAGAACGTTACTGAAACATTTTGTAACTATGTAAGGTTTTCAGAACCTTCCACTAGCAACGTAAGAGTAACATTTTTGATACATAGGATATATAACATTAAAAAACAGTACTAACGTTACTTCAAGAATGTTTGATAACGTTGAGAAAACATTTAGAGAGTGTTAGCCAGTGTTCTGAGGATGTTCCCTGTTAGCTGAGGAGAAAGTAGCTTTGGAAGAATGATTGTCTGGAGGGTGGACAAGGGTGACGTGTTCGTGCTGTCGACACCGATACAAAACCTCCCTCACTAGCTCAGAGTTTAATGTGCAGTGAGGGAGCGAGTCACCGCGCAGCAGAAACAGCTGTGTCAGCGTTTGTGTGTTAGCCACGTTTCTTAGTCACAACAGTAACTCCTGAACTTACACTGAAGGTGAAGTGTGTCATTATTTCAATGTTAATATACTTTCCTCCTATAACTGTTTAATGTACAGAGGACTATAAGTAATCTATAGGTAGGCTGAGGAGCGTTAACACTGTGACTCTAACTGTGGTCCATTCAAAACACTGTTACTGTAGCTGTGGTCCATTCAAAACACTGTTACTGTAACTGTGGTCCATTCAAAACACTGTTACTGTAACTGTGGTCCATTCAAAACACTGTTACTGTAACTGTGGTCCATTCAAAACACTGTTACTGTAGCTGTGGTCCATTCAAAACACTGTTACTGTAACTGTGGTCCATTCAAAACACTGTTACTGTAGCTGTGGTCCATTCAAAACACTGTTACTGTAACTGTGGTCCATTCAAAACACTGTTACTGTAACTGTGGTCCATTCAAAACACTATTACTGTAACTGTGGTCCATTAAAACACTGTTACTGTAACTGTGGTCCGTTCAAAACACTGTTACTGGAAGGTACAGTACTTCTAAGCTATGATGTTTACATTATTTATGTTTATTATTTTTTAATAATTACATTTTTAATTGATTACTTAATATTAAGGATTAATTTGGAAGTGTTTGGAGGCAGATTGTAATTGGTCACGAGCCAGTTACCACTAGATAAAAAGTCAGTACTAAAAAGTACCATTGTATTTGTAGTATTATTATGATTATTTTGGCTTTATTTTTTTATAGATTAATTGTAATAGCATGATATTAGTATCTGATAGTCATTCACTATGAGACGTTAATTCTGTTGTACACTAGAGGTTTGGATGATAAATGATTATAACAGTAACATTCCTGGAAAATGTTGCTCATATTTAAATGACTGTATGTATGAAAGCTTTTGTCCATACACTTTTAATACATTCACTGTTAATCTTTCAGCAGTTCTGCTGAAACCTGAAATCATTTTGTGTTGGAGTGAGCGGTCAAACATGCTTTCCACAGATGGCAATAGAAGTCTCTTCATAATTTATATGCAAACGGAAGATGTCAGGGGGAAATCTTCTCAGATGGCCAGTGAAAGAGCTGCTCTGGGGAGGAGAGGTGGATGGAAGAGGCTTTTTTTACCTGTCAGAAAGCTTTTGAGACCCACGACCGGCTCCACACGTGCAGCCCCGCATGTTCATCCAGCGTATTAAACCAACATCCTTTCCTCTTATCTCACTGCTTATCAAACTTTATTTACATCTGCATGAGTACAAGACAGCGATTAATTCATGCTCTTAATGGCAATTAATGTTCAAGTGTGTGCTGGGAATCGTGTGGTTTCGATGGTTTTGATCAGGTTCTGTTTATGGTGTCCCCTCAGTGCGCTACTGTACTGAAGTCAGTCTCTGAGATCTGTAAGCTTGTTACTGCTCTGGCGCATGGCAGGAGGCATCTTATGTTTTCTTAAGGTGCTGGCTCCCACAGCTTCACTCATTAGGTTGGACATTGTGTGATGTTTCTTACTGCTGTCTCTGCAGAAGAAAATGTTTGGCTTGCACCGTTTTTGGAAGCCGTGGAACATCATGACTAACGGCGACGGCTGCAATAATTCTACCCACACTGTCTCTCTCTCTCTGTCTCTCATAATGAAAACGAGACTTCGTGAATTCATCAAAAATATTGTTCTTCACAATCGGCATATTTGTAGACAATGTTTTGAATGTTAAAAAGATAAAAGCTGCAATTCGTAACTACTGTCACTCTACCGCCATCTCTGTTCGAAACATTCGAAACATGGAGTTATTTTCTTAACATGGATGACGAGTTTAAATTTTATACAATTGCTGTAAGAACAAGTTACAAACGCTGCATCATCTACAGTACATGTGATCCAGTAGCCGGATCTTCTGTCTGTTTTCAGGTGGACCCGATCAGACACTAATTACAAATCATTATAATTATGTAAATCATGTAAATCACAACTTACAGTTGTAAATCAGTACAATCAGTGTACAGGCAGCTGAGGGATTCTGGGAAGTGCATTATGGGACACTGATGATGTCATGTGCATTCTATAATAGATAATGTTAGTGTGTTAGTTAGTATGTAGGTTACTTGCGAGCGGGGAATGTGAAGGTCTGTATGGCTACAGGGCATCTGCCACATGAAGCATGCTATCTGACTCCTTAATGAATCCAGAGGCTTTCTAGAACGTTTATGCCACAAGCACACAGCACACGAGTTTTCCAGACTTTAAATATTACATCAAAAAACAACTTTCTCTATTTTCGGCCTCAACTAAAAGTCCATTGACTGAAGGTTAAAGCTTTTTCTCAGACAAGGAAAGGATTTCTTGTTAGTGTGCCTTTATTTTTTTCTGTTTTTATTCATTTTTATATGTTTTTATCCCTGAAGATAAGTGGGTTATTCGTTTATCTGCTTTGTGTTTTGTTGTTGATTTATTTGACTTTTCTGAATGTGAACATAACCAATACATTTATAATTCTGCATAAAATCAACACAGGGTTGAGGTTTTCATAAAAAATAGACCACAAAAAAAAGATGAACTAATTTTTTTCCACGTTTTGCATCTTCTGAAGTCTTTCTGAAAATAGAGTCTTGGCAAACAACAGATATGAATTATGAATTAAAATAATTTCTAACAAAGTCTGATGGGAAGTAACGTCATGGTGGATTAGGGCACAATTAAATGTTGAATTAGATTTTATAATCCTTCTGTTCCTCTTGTTTTGTTTTAGATTGAAAAGATTATGACTGTAATTGACGGTTCTGTGATCTCTGAGGAGCTTCAACAACATCATGAGATCACATGAACAGCAACACCAATCTCAAAGTCAACAGAAGGACTTCAAACTAAAAGTCTGCTTGAGGTGTAATGTACAGTGTTTTAAACAGTGCAGCTAAAGTTAAGAAGATAGAACACAACAACATCTATAGAGGTGTTACTTTAACTGGGCGAGTCTTATTACATTTTATAACAAAAAGAAAGATATTCACTATGCATTAAGACACACTAGATTATCTGAGATTAATCACATTAACATCATCAAATTCATTGTGATTTTAATATATTGACAGCCCATTTTGATGCATTGTAAGGCAATTTCATATATATCGGTGTGTGTGTGTGTGGGGGGGGTGCGTATAGTCTTTTTTGACAGCCTGCAGGTAGATGTATTTTTCGAAGCTGAATCATTCCAGGGTCTGAGTTATTTCACTGCCATTTTTAACAACCAGCTTTTCACTGTCGCAAGCACACACTCTCACTTTTCACCCCAATTTAGTGTGTGTCTGATATTTTTATGCCCCGTATTTTGACACAGACACCCTCCAGTACACAATGGGTGTCAAGGGTGTACTTTACAAACATGAGACGAGATCCATTAACCCAGACCATCACTACTCTACTGGTCATTAGAACTTTATGTTTTTCTCTCACATTGTGCCTCCCAAGCTAGCAGCTATATATGGACATGGAGCCCTATATTTTAATGGAGATTTCTGGAGGAGAGAGTTTTTTCAGAAGAACAGACAGGCCTTTTGTTCTACAAGCCCAGTGTCCTAAAAATTCTCGTGGGAGTCTGTGTGTGGTGGAAGGTTTGTTGTTTGCTGTTAACGAAAAACTGTCTGAAAACTGTTTCCAGATTAATAGATTAATCATATGAAAAAAACAGTCGCCAGTATGTTCGTTTGTGCACCAGCAGCACTATAAGCTGTCTGTCTAAACTCATGAAACCAAATCTTCGTTTCTTATGCGTCAGTGAGGTTATTTTCGCTGGATGGAGAAGAAACTGTGTCTACCTTCTGTACATCTCTGCTAACAAGTTTATGGGAATTAATTGTATTGTATTAAATTTGTCTTTGTATGGAATTTCTTTGTTATGTTTATCCTAGTCGACTAAATAACAAAATAAATAAATAATATCTCCAAAAAACACGATAATAGTCACAAACTCAAGAAGGTTTTTTTAGGGTTTATGTGGTTAAACAGGTTTGTGCACTCCAGCTCCTTGTACCTCCTCCAGAGAGCCATTATGAGCCTGCGGGCATTTGGATGTAGTTCATATATCAAGCTTGATTCGATATCTGTACAGATGTGAATAATGGCTTGGCAGCTCTCAGCTGCATGCAGATCATGCCCCGCATGCACGCGTGCACGCACTCATGCGTGCCAGTAAATCAGAGCACGCTTTGCCATTGAAATGTAAATGACACCATCAGCGTGCAAAGTACAAACGTAACGCTTTCATCGCGTTTGCCAAATCTGAATTCACATGCGGCTTCAATGCGAAGGTGAGCGCGGGCAGCGTTACGTTACGCACATGGCGCATTCCGCTGACTTGACGTTTAACATGCGGCCCCCTCCTCCCACCGGTACAGTGACACAGTCGTGAATTTAATGTCTCTTATGATTTACCGTGTACGCGGCTTGGCTGCGGTTTAATTTTTCATAGAGAGAGTGCAGAGGCTCTGAAAGTACTTCAGCAGAGGGATTGTGATGGATGGGGGGATGAGTGGGGAGTGAAACCTGTATGTTTTCCATGCCTCTCTCTCCTCCGCCTAATCCCGGCACGCTAGCGTGTGATTCGCGTTTGTCTCCCTGTTGCCGTTTCCTCTGATGGTGTTCTTTCTGCACCAACAGCCTGCGTGCAATTTTAATCAGTATGGGGAGCAGAGGAAAAAATAGAGGGGCAGCGAGAGAGAAAGAGAGAGAGAAGGGGGGGAATTGATCGCCACGGAGAGACAGAAAGAGTGTGTGTATGCGTGTGAGACAGATAGCGAGAGAGAGACAAGAGGGAGGGGGATTTAGGAACGAACAGAGCGTGTATGCCGCGCAGAGCGTCTCGGCGTCAGACAGCATATGGCAGCACTGCAGAGCTCATGAAGAGACTCTGTTCCTGAGAATTAGAGTAAAAAGCCAGTCAAAGATAACAGAGAGAGCGTAACGTGTGAGGAAATGATGCAGAGGTGATCTAAATGAAGGAGTTGCGTGAAAGGTGTCTGTGAGTCGACACAGCGCAGGAAATGCGCTACCATGCAGGGAGAGCAGTATGTCATCTGCATGTTCCGCTTTGTGAGTGCTGAATGCAGCTGGCGCTGTGACTGAGCGTTCCCAGATCAGGGATGCAGCAAACCTTGCCCCCGAGCGCAAGACCCTTAGGAACGTCTGCACGAGGACCGGCGCAACCAGAGCAGCGTGCTGGACTGCACAAGAAGAGACCGAGTCATCAACGAGGGTTTCCTATGGAATTGTCTGTCCATTGTTGGAGCTCACCTTATTTTCATTGGATCAAGGCTTGGCTTTACCTCTCTTTGATGGCGCGCTCCATTCTAGCATGTTAGCGTGGGGAGGTGCATCTAAGCTCGGAAGGACCAGCGGTCTCTGGATTACTGTCACTAGAACGCTGCCTGTTCAGGGGCCACAAGATCCTTAGGAAGATCTGATAGAAACACTGAGTGCCCAAGGCAGTGGGCTGCGCTGCAAAAACCAGACGAGTCTTCAACAAGGGTTTCTTATGGAATTATCTGTCCATTGTTGGAGCTCACCTTATTTTCATTGGATCAAGGTTTGGCTTTACCTCACTCTGACGATTCACTCCATTCTGGTATGTCAACCCGGCGAGGTGTGTCTAAGCTCGGAAGGACCAGCAGTACCTGGATTTCCGTGACCAGAACACTGGCTGATCAAGGACTGGTTGAAAGCGTGGTCCTGACAGTGGGAGGGATTCTTTGCCAACAGAAATGGAAAAATGTGCCATAAGGATGTTTTGCAGGATCAGCTGGAGTCACACAAAGATTCCAGTTTTAAAGATCTGCCATTGTAACAGAGCAATGATCACTGTGTTGGGCGGTTTGGTTTGATGATCAATGACTCTTTTGGTGAACTCGTTTATTTGACTTATTTTCCATGATAACTGTTTATGGGGCTTTCATGAGGGTTTTACTGCCCATTCTGAGTCTGTTTTACTAAAGCCTTGCATTGTGATGGAACATGTCTGTCATAGATGCTGAGCATGTAGAGTAACGCAGGCTGCAGTTTCTCTGCGACTTCCTGGTAGCATCTGGTAGATCTCAGTATTTTGCTGCAAGCCAAAAGCCTTTGTTGAACTTTTATCATCTTCCCCTTTGCACAGCTGTGCAGATGTAAATCAAGAACCAGAAAGTACATTGCTTTGTTCATTTGCCCTTGTGTTGAATGGTCTAAGTTAGGGCCTCTATAACTCAGTTAGGGTCTCTATAACTCAGTTAGGGCCTCTATAACTCAGTTAGGGCCTCTATAACTCGGTTAGGGTCTCTATAACTCGGTTAGGGTCTCTATAACTCGGTTAGGGTCTCTATAACTCGGTTAGGGTCTCTATAACTCAGTTAGGGTCTCTATAACTCAGTTAGGGTCTCTATAACTCAGTTAGGGCCTCTATAACTCGGTTAGGGCCTCTATAACTCGGTTAGGGTCTCTATAACTCAGTTAGGGCCTCTATAACTCAGTTAGGGTCTCTATAACTCAGTTAGGGTCTCTATAACTCAGTTAGGGCCTCTATAACTCGGTTAGGGCCTCTATAACTCGGTTAGGTTCTCTATAACTCAGTTAGGGTCTCCATAACTCAGTTAGGGCCTCTATAACTCAGTTAGGGTCTCTATAACTTGACTCTGGTCTTTAAAGGACTTCCAGTTAAGGTCTACCTCCATATTCTCGTTTAGTCCTGGCCCAGTGAGGGCGCTAGTTTTAGTCTGTATATCTTGGGCCCTGCTCTGAGTGTGGGCCGTGGTTTGAGACAGGACACTGCCTTGCTGCTGCTGCTGTCCTCAGCTCTGCTGGCCGAAGATGATGTGGCAGTGTCACATCTCGGCCTCCGAGTGCCGCTGCTACAGGCTAAACGGTTTCTCGCTGCTCAAACGCCATCCTCTGTCAGCAGACGCAGCCGGGAGCCGCGTGCTGGAGCAGACGGTGGGGGAGTGGCTGGAGCACGTGGGCTTCCCTCAGTACGAGAGCAAACTGGTGCTCAATGGTTTCGATGACCTGCACTTCATGGTGAGTGTCTGAAAGCGCCTCATTGATCCGCACGGCAGGTCAGTCATTGCCGGCGAGAGTTTGAAGACTGTAGATCCAACGAAAGACAAATAGCTGATGTAGTTTATTGAACACTGTAGTTTATTGATTTTTCGTGTGTTTAGGGGAGTAATGTGATGGAAGATGAGAATCTTCAGGAAATCGGCATCACTGATCCGGGTCACAGGAAGAAAATCCTCCACGCGGCTAAAAGCCTTCCGAAGGTACAGTTACTGATTCCCATCACGTCCAGAAGTGTTTCTCCTACAGTGACTGCACACCTTATTTGTGTTCTGAATGACTCAGTTGTGGTGCACGTATTCCATTGATGCTGGAGTTTCTCTGACATCTAACATCCCTTTTAGTCAACAGATGTGTATACGTTTTATATTATACAGTTTGTGTGTTTTACACACAGGTGAAAGCTCTGGGCTGTGATGGTAGCACGTCTTTATCATCATGGTTGGAAACTCTGGGTCTTGGAGAATATCTGCACAACTTCCTGTCCAGTGGCTATCGAACCCTGGACTGTGTGAAGAACTTGTGGGAACTTGAAATCATCAATGTAAAAATGTTAAACTTGTGATGTTCAGTGTAAAGTTCTTTAATTATTCACAATGCTTTGCCATGTACTGCAATCAAAGATTAATGTCCACAATAGTGTGTGTGTGTGTGTGTGTGTGTCTTTTGACTATCGTGTCTTTTTCAAAAGTGTTTTCATGTATACATGAAACATATGCTTGTGTTTAGTGATCACTATACAGATGCATTTTGATGTGTATATTGTGATGTGATGCACACAATGTGCTTTCTCTGTGCAGGTGTTAAAAATTGGTTTGCTCGGTCACAGAAAAAGGATCATAGCCTCAATATCAGAACGGCCCTATGAAGAGGGCCCCTCAAAATCCAACCACTTTTCCCAGGTGAAGGCGAACACAAAATCAGCTAAACAAATCTGTGCAGTTTATAAATGATAATATTAGACACACACGCCCACAGAACTGTAACAAGTTACATCAGAAATGATTCATCATATACAACTGTGAAATTTCACATGTACTGTAATCATGATCAATTATTATTGCTTTAAAATTCACACTTATTTTGCTTAAATGCACACTTTCAAAAATAAAGGTTCTTAAAAGGTTCCTCACAGCAATGCCATGCCATAAAAGAACCATGTTTGGTCCCCCCCAAAAAATTTCTTTCTTACCTTTTTATAGTCTGTAGAACCTATATCCACCTACAAAGAACCTTGTGCGAAACAGGAAGGTTCTGCAGATGTTAAAGGTTCCTTATGGAATCGTACAGTACAAAAAAGGTTCTTTTATGGCATCATGAAGAACTATTTTATAGAGTGTATATATAGTATTTGTAAACACTACAATGTATATTACAATCCTGTAATATAACATTTTCTTAAATCACATAGAAACGTGTTTTGAAAACAAAAGTAGTGTGAAACGTTCTCTGCGGCTACATGTGAATTGAATGGCCTGTGTTCAGATTCAGGACCTGCTGTCTCAGAACACTTCATCTCTGGATCCACACACCAGCCGCTCGATGGACACACTGCTGCCGCCACTCTGGGAGTCGGGCCGCAAGAGCCGAGCGCTGGACCAGGACGGCACCATCTCGCTCCGTTCCTTCGGTGAAAGATCACGCTCGCATGTGAGTACATCTGTGTCGCATTTAATGGATCTGTGATGTTATGTAATTGTGATGTGATCTTCTCGTTTCTGAACGCTCGTTCTAAACGCTGATGTCAGTCACAATAACATCACATCTGATGTCTGAGGTTACTAGTAACAGCACATAAGTAATTCATAACTTGTTCAAGAGAGGTGTCTTTAATAATTTAAAAAAGTCAATAAGCTTTTAAATTTGTAGAGGAACAGACTGCGGTGCGGTGATACTAAATGTGGCTCGTGTTGTTTAAACATTATCATAATATGATCATCATAATCCATCATGTCCTTTACCGTGATTTTACTGTAGTTAAGAGTGTATCACTGTAACACATGTGTTATGTGGCATGTGGCTTTATACTGGTGTTACATTAGAGCTGATTCCTTAAAAGAAAGATATATTTACAATCACCATAGAAACATTTACTGTTCATATTGTTATGGGATATTGCAGTTTATTATAAATTATTTTACTTTTGTAATTAATGTGCCCTCGTTATCTTTAATCAGAAACATGAACCTCCCCTCCCCCTCGAAACGACATCTCAGCTTTTGGTGATGTATGTCTCTTCTTGAGGGCGGGGCTAAAATTGAGCGTCCATTAGCCAGGCAGTTCCTTTCCCTCCAACTTCCAACGATCCAATCAACTCCTGAAGGATGTAGCCAAATTCCGCCCTACATTATTTCTCATTCCAGAAGCGTTTGACTCAGACGTGCAGCTTCTGTTTCATTGTGACTTCAAACAGTTATTGAGACACTGACACAAACTTTGTGTTATTGCGCTTCTGTTTAGGATCGTCGCGCGGATCGGCATCCTCGCTTTAGTTTTCGTTCCTCAAGCCACTCGGCCACATACACCACGGTCTCCACCTGGCACCATCACCCTGAGAAACTCATCACAGAGTCCTGCGTTTATGAGGCCAGAGTGAGTGAGGAGGAAAGCCTTTATCTGCCCAGTTTTATTGACAGTGACAAAGGAGGAATGATGACGACTACAATCAAGCCCCTTCACAGCGAACGGGGAACATTCTAGTTTGTTAATGTTCTCTCAAAGTTCTCCCAAAGATCTCGTTCCTAGAACTTTTACAAAAAGCGTCTATACAACCTAAATGTGTTAGCTGAGATCTGCTTGTGTTGTATTATTATATTGTAATAATGGATCAAATCTTCTGTTGTTATTTTTGTTAAATTATTTTCGTATCTCTCTTCTCCAGTATTTGGGCTCTCTGGTTATTCCAGATCTACGAGGGATCGAGTCCACACAGGAGGCGTGTGCTAGAATACGGGTATATTAGTCAGGCTGTTGATGGAATATATTATATTGACGTTAAGTAACTCAGTGTGTTTGTGTAAAGCTGAATGAGTTGATCTGATTAACAAGGGCATTATTCTCTGTGATGTTCCACAGAAATCTAAAGACCACCGGAAGGGTCCCGTCATCATTTTAAATATCACCTACAGAGGAGTCAAATTTGTTGACGCGGCCACCAAGGTAACCAAGAGCAACTGTCCATCAAGAGCTTCGTGTAAAGAACATTGTTAATATTTAGGCCATAACAGAAACTATAATTAATCTGTGGATGCACACATACCATCAGAGTAAGAAAACTGTCCCTTATTATATTACAGTTATATTGTAACATGTGGCAGGCAAAGTACAATGATAAAAAATAAGCAATTTTGCACCCACATATAGATATGAGTTAGAAATGAGTCAAAAATGAAAAGTTAAATACTTGTACAGAGAAAAATACGAGTAATTCAGACTGATTGACTGAAGAGCGTCAAGCAGCGGCTCTCAACCTTTTGAACTCACTCAGTAAAATATTCTTTGCCAAACTAGAAAGATTTATATTCTTAAAAATAACCAAACATGGGGAAATACTTAAATGTTTATCTTATTTGAAAGCTTGTTTTGTCGTTATAATTGTGAGTCACACAGGCTGAGAAACTCTCATTGGGGAAACTCACGCAGTAAACGTGTGTGATGCATCCTACACAGTGTCACAGAGGAGCTTCTGTGCTCGACTCTTCATGTCTTCCAGGCAACAGTAGCAGAACATGAGATCCAGAACATCTCGTGTGCGGCACAGGATCCTGATGACCTCTGTACGTTTGCTTACATCACAAAAGACCTGAAGTCTGGCTATCACTTCTGCCATGTCTTCACTACAGTAGAAGTGGTAGGTGTTGCTTTACCTAGTTACTAAAGTAAGAATCAGTTTAACTGTTGTTCAGACGGGAACATCACAGAGCTATTTGATTTAAGCCAGTAAGCATCCCCTAGCAACTGCATAGCAACACCCTGACAACCACCCACCATGTGAAATGAGTACCAACTGTCATTGAAAACCAGTGGCTGTTCTGTCCATACAGACGCAGACCTATGAGATCATTCTGACTCTGGGACAAGCGTTCGAGCTGGCCTATCAGATGGCTGTTCAGGCACAGAAAGACCGTCGACACAGTTCCTATGCAGGTGCAGCTACAGAAACCATAGAAACCAGGAGCAGTCGGCCGACGTCTCAGTCTCGCAACAACACGCGGCGTTCTGCAGTGAGTATGAGTTCATCCACAGATGGCTGTGTTCAGTCTGTCATCACTGAGCAGTACAAATGCACAGAACTGTCCGGAAAGATTTATGATGTCATTAAATAAAGATGATCCATGTGCTATGAATATATTGTGTTTGAAGATGAAAAGTTTGGCCGTGATTCGCTCGCCCCCACGTTGTTTAAATCTGTAGGACTTCATTTCTCTCGTGGAACACAAGAAGGAAAATGAGGCATTTTTAATAGTGTTTCATCAGAAGCCGGTATTACTGCAGATACCACATACTGAATATACCCAGACAACAGCGTTAGGTTGTAACAACGTTTTCCCAATGTTTCCTTTAAGTAACAAAACTTTTTAAACGTTATTTTAAATGTTCTGGGAGCATTCAAAACGTCCAGTTTTTTAGATGTTGTATTAACGTTACTGGTTGATTATAAGAACCTTATTCAGGCAACCCACTAACATCACTCACAAACGTTTTTGTTGATGTTAAATTAAAATGCTGTTTGTTATATCTAAATTCAGTCAATATTAATAGAATATATTCATAATACTTGCCTCATCTTTATTTAATTCTTATTTTTGTCCTAATTAAATATGGCATCTACTCTGAGGATGAGATTTAATATTACTTTTATTGGTTTTAAAGTTAAACTATCACAAAAGGTTTTATTGTTTAAAAGCTTCACTGCTTGGAAACACTTTGGTCTGATATGAAAAAAATGTCAACGACAAGTTTCCCTTAAGTTTTTTACTCTGAATTACTGACACACACCTTGTGTGACTTTCCTGTGGAACACAACAGGACATTTAGCAGCATGTTCTTGCTGTGAATCGGGGTGGGATGCTATTTAACTCCAAAAATGACAAAACCTTTTTTAAATATACTGTAAACGTTAGTTTGATTGTGTGGAGAACAGATGAAAATGTGATGCTAGTGATGCTCAGCAGTGCTGGTCGCCTCATGTTAGAACATGCAGAAGTTTTATTGAAGGGTGAATTAGTCCTTTAAATCATCAGGTGATGTCATCTTACTGCTCCTCCTCCCAGGGTGCACCTGTGCTTGAGTGCCACTGCTGTTACTGTCACATGTGCTCCGCCCATCGCCCCGCCCACCTTCCGCTGCCCTCCCTCAGCCCCGGAGTTCAGGTTCTCCTCTCTCTCTCTCTCTCTCTCTCTCTCTCTCTAGCATTCTCCTCCCTGCCGCTTGTTCACTTGACTAATTTTCCTGTTCTGTTCTCACTGTTATCCACCTCTTCCTTCCCTCATACACATCTTTAGTTGACACTAGCAACAGGTCACACTGTACAAATGTGTGTGTCAGTGCCGTGTGTTAGACTCCAGAGGAAATATCAACACATGCTTGTAATCTTGTATTATTTAAATATGTTGTATTATTGCTATTGGTTTGACCTGAAGATGTGCTGAAAATATTACAGGAGACAGAACATGTCAGGGTCATATTTCACCCCAAAGTTATATGGTGCATTTATTTTAAAATTATTTAAAGTTTAAAAATGATATCATTGAATAGTTTAATATAGATGTATTATAATTAATTTATGAAGGATTTTACTAAAAATGACTGTTACAGTAATGCTAATTTAATAAGAATCATCATTTAGTTCTTAGCTTCACGGATCACTCCAGTTCTTCAGGATTGGGTTGATGTCATCTTCAGATATTCATTGTACGATGGCGATTTTAAACGGCTTTACTTTATAAATTAGCTGTGAATTTCCAGTAGATTGTTCAGTAGATGCAGTCAAGCAAACATCAGGTCCACACAGAGATGTTGTTGATGAGATTTTTCTCACGTGATGTTTACCCTCAATGCACTCGATCTCCTCACCTGTGTGACATGGATTTCCATTGGCTGCCCTTCTCTCCTGCAGTCTCATTCCACACTTCTTCACCGGCAGTCGGACTTCCTGGAGCCTGAGATGGACCTGCAGTCGTTGGCCAGCACCAGTTGGCTCTTCGAACCACGAGACACCTCCAGACCTTCGAGTAGCACCAAGTACGAGACCACCATATTCTAAAGTAGGGCTCGCCTCTGGTCTGTTCCTGCCTGCTGCCCCGATTCGACCCCATGCCCCATGAACTCTAAAGCTCCGTGCCTTCTCACTGTGATTCTTAGCCTCCCTCAGGGCAAGACTACACCCCGCGCCACCCCATGCCAGAATTGCCCTATTGGAGAGCGTTTTCCCATCTTGACTCATGAGCACTGTCTGGAACTCCTGGATTCGTCGTGTAACCAGCCTCCTCATCTCTTCCATCACGATCCTCTGGAATGGCCTCTGAAATGTTGTCAAACACTGCTGAATGTTTACGGCCAGCTCCTCGTATCTGAGGGCTCTCCATCATATAACCTCCATACTTGAGCCAGTGTGTCGGCCAGGAGTCCAACCAAGTAGCCCGGACACTTGTACCATCTCATCTGGATGGACATGCTGGCTAAACTTTAGTCAAAGTTAGTAGATCCACAAACTGCAGCAGCAATACTAATAGTATTTCTCAAGTTTACGTTTGTTCACGATAACGAATGCAATTTCCCATTGGCACTCCTCGAACCCTGTAGCACTAGATCACTTTCCTCGCACAGCTGGATCTTAACTCCACCCATTGTCCCCCAGCGGTTCTTCATTTTTCACCAGATTGCTTTCGGGTCATCCCAGTTCACACCCAGTGCTTCCTTCTGTCCTACCAGGCGTTCACAGCTCTGAAGCTCTCAGAAGAAAGACTGTTTAGATCAAGCGTAGGTTTGGATTTTAAACGCAATAGAGTTTCTGAGTAAAATACAGCCCCAAGAAAACGGAATATCTGAGCTGAGATGCGTGTTCTGGTTTCTCACAGATTCTGAGAAGGAATTCGATTTTGACCCTTTATCAAATAAGGGATCCTTTTTTGTAAAGTATATTATATTTGTAATTTTACATGGTAACATCACACAGTAAATGTGTTCGTATAACTGTTTGTTCTTTCAGTGATCGATGGTTTGTGAGATCTTCACAACAATGGGTTTCCAGGAAACTGAAACGAAGTATTATCATAATTTGTCAAAGCAGTATGTTACTATTTTTAACTGTAAGAGTTTCCATGTCAACTGAATGGTTTAAGAGATTATAATGTAGTCAAGACTCAGAATGAAAAGCACTAAGGCTGAACAACAGCCGTACCTGTGTTGTGAAGTGTGTCGGATGTTTCTGGAACAATACAAAGTAAAATACATTATGTTTGCGCCACTTTTTCAAAATTCAACTTTACAAGAAATTGTTTTCAGTGTATAAGATGTTATTTGTTGTTTCTTACATTTGCTGCTTAACTTTGACTAAAAGTCAGTTTTGACATTCTTTAAGGTTTTGTTTGATCAGACGACATGTACACTATGCAGATAAATACATTTGTCACTTCTGTTCTTCGCCCTTAATCTCACGCAAATGAAAACCAAATTTAGTCTGAGGGGTTTAGGGTATGACTTTTGTGTTTTCATGAAATAAGTACAGAAGTACGCTCTTGTAAGGTTCAGTAGCATAACCTGACAGAAACAGGTATGTGCTTCGACTTGTTTTGATAATGTGTCTCTCCACTTAAGTTGCTCCCACAAGACCTAAAAATAGCCTTACATTAACACATCATTGGTCATTAAAAATAACACCACCAAGCTGTTGGCATCCATGCTCAAGTTACAGCCACGAGATGCCAAACTATTGCAACGTTTATCACCATGACAACCACCACAAATTCAAGAGTGACTTCTGTATATTTGATAACACACACACAGAATGATCCCTTTACAGTTTAAAATTCGTTTGTCACTCCCAAACTTTGGCAGTGTGTGTTTACGGCCCTGTTTGGTCTTGGTGTGGAACAGACTGTTCAGTTCGGTTTGATTCTGGTTGTTGTTTAGTGTTACAACTGCACTGTCTGTCTTTCATGACATCTTCTAGAGGTTATAAATAACATTGTTGTCTCTGTGACTGTGTTGCACACCCTCTCTATCCCAATCCATCATTCTTACCCATCATTCTTATTTGTCATTGTTATGTCTTATTTCCTAACCAGAACTTTCCAAAGAGAATTATTTTGCTCGCCTCATCACATCCTGTCATGTGATTCTATATGTATGTTGATGTCACATGTTTAGATTTACAGTGTGTGTAGAACTGTCCAGTCTTGGCTCAGAGAACACAAGTAGTTTGATTGGAATCTTAGCACACTCCTATTTCTGAATTCCAATATATTTTTCCTTGTGTAGCTGACACCACCTTTCAAGTTTCCGGACACCAAGGTGTGAATTGAAGGGGAATCAGGTGAAACTTTTTGTGTGAGTCCTTATGGGAAAGAGTATGAGTGAGTATGTGTGTGTGTGTGAGAGAGAGAGAGAGAGAGAGAGAGAATCTTAGCACATAACTGCCGTACTGAGCGACTGTCCAAAATGAATCCTACTGCAAAAACACTGATTTGCTGGTGGTGTGAAGACAAACAAAACACATCAAATATTAAAATACAAATGCATGAATGTGGGTGAAACTCAACTGGGGTTAATCATGAACAAATGCCTGCTCGTTTAAAAGCCTAAGACAACTAAACATTTTGCAGTTTTTGCATTATGTTAATGAGCATTTGGAGGGGACATGCTAAAACAGGCTTAATTTTCATCTTTTTTATTTTGATGTTTGGAAACGTTTTTTGACCTGGACATATTTTGATGATTTTTGTGAGATTCAGCTATTTAAATATTTAAAGAGCAAATTTGTTTTTACTTTACTGCTGTCCAAAGGCAAAGAAAACTATATATATATAAATATACATATAACGTTGTAGAACACTGAAACACTCTTACTGAGCACTGTGTAAGCATTGTGACATTTGTGTTCAATGTTTTCTCTTAAATTGTGTTTGTTTTAATATTGAGGACTTTGTGTGAGAATCGGGCGGGTTTGTGTTGATCTTTTTGAGCTGTGCACACCGTTAAACTGCTTGAAGGTATGTGATGTTTCAACAAACTTCAGTGCAGACATGAGCCTGAGATGGAAACGTTTAAAAAAAAGATTCACTTTTGTACCTGCTGACACTCTTGAGCAAAAATGTTTTTTAATCTGTGTGAAGAATTAAGGTAAATTAAAGCCCAGACAATGTTTAATGGTATGACTGTGAACTAGCAAAGATGTAGCAGATTCAGGCTATAGATTTGCATTATGAAGAGCTGGATTAATCGTCACTTTATGTTCACCCTTCACAAAGGCTAGCTGTCCAAACGCCACAGAATTTGTTCTTTCTTTGAAAAGAATCTGGGCACATCTGCTGCAGTGAAACAGCTGGAGAGAGGCACAGACCCCCGTGGCTGCGTTTCTCCCCGTTCTTGTTTTTGAATTCACTTTAATTACTTTGGAAACTCACATAGTTAGAGCAAACAGATGACTTTAGTATTTCTCCTCTGTTTGGCATGAGGATGTCAGGGCTGAATGTTGCACTTGAACACCATCAACACCACTGCTGGCCTCTGTTGAAGGTAATTATGATTAAAAGATGTCGAATAACTGTTCTTGTCCTGAATGTTCATACTGTTTTGTATGTTCATTACAGCTTCTTAAAGAAACAATCATTATACTGTCTCAATGCCATTGAACTAATAAATTCCAATAGAATTTTTGCTCTACCGGTTGTCTTTTATTTAACTGTATTAAAGGTTTGACGCACATTTCATCAGCAGACGTTTTCGTTATCGGTTTGTTTGTCACTGGTTTGAGAAATCAAGAGAAAAGCACTTAAATACACTTTTAATTTAATTAGAAAATTTAAATATAGAAACAGGCCAGAGCAGAAGACAAAAAATGTTTCTCGTTTTATTTTCTCAAAATTCTCTGAAAATAAAAAACATTGACAAAAAGTCACAAAATGAAGTAAAACAACAATCAAGTTGTAATAAACATCAAATTCATTGTGCTACCCGTGGGCCTGTCATAAATACAAAAGCCAATGTACGTTTCATTGTCATGTTTAACATCACAGGAAGTTTTGAGTCAAAAGTCTGTTCTGAACCAAACTTATCTGAACCACAAACGCAAGCCATCATAAAACAAATGGGGAATAAAACTCTGAAATCGACTGTAAAACCAGTGCATGAGTTCTTGATTGGTCAATATTTTTGGAAAAGGTCTTGCAGAAATCACAAGACTGAGGTTCTATCGGTCAGGTCGCACCATTCCAGGTCTAACAGACAACATCATTGGCCGAGATGGAGGTCGCATCATGTGTGGCCCGGGCATCATCTGCATAGGTGCGCCCATTGGCGGCCGCATACCTGCGTAAAGCAAGAGAGACACAATTACAGATTGCAACTAATATCCTACATAAACCTGGTTTTATTTACATACAAGAATGTGTAAAGATGCCAGGTCTTACCTGGTCCTCCAGGCATCATGCCATGTGGAGGGGGGCCCATCATTGGCATCATAGGGGGGCCACCCATTGGTGGGGCCGGTAACATGCCCGGTCTGGGAGGTCCACCTGCCAGACAACATCCAAAAACATGTTATGCTTCTAATATTCTTAATTTGTGCCTCATTCACAGCCATTCTGTCCAAAAAAACATATATATATATATATATATATATATAAGATAGATAACACAGTCTGCCAAATGCATAAATGTAAATAATATCAGATCATGGTAAGTTATATAACAGAGATTCTTTGTGGAGCTCAGAATATAACTTACTGATATTTGGGTGAGGTAGCAGAGAACCACCAGGAGGAGCTCCAGGAAACGGGGTGGGTGGAATCTTACCCTGCTGGAAGGCAGCCGCTGTACCACAGATAATGATAAGAGAATTTAAGAGCACTGCGATATGTAACCAAGTAATTTCCCAAAATGATTTTAAATAACAAATAACGCGAATTAAAAAATGTTTTTATCTCAAGTCTGTTATTTCTGGATGAGAGGGAACGTCTTGACAAACGCAGCTCACTCACTCGTTTTGTCTATGAGACTCTGCGCCTGCTCCTCCATCCACTTCTGATAATAATCCTTCACGTTTTCTTTGTGTTTACGGCCGCTGCAGTGCGTCTTCCTGACGGACGGCTGCAAAGATAAAACATGCACACAAATCAATCACGTCTGCACACAAAACCACATATCAGACATAACAGTGGTATAGAAATCTTACCGAGTCATGTGTCAGGTACGTGTCACAATAATCACAATAAAACCTGCGGAAAAAAACACACACACTCGTATCACACAAAACCAGGTGAATAAATCCCAGCTTTAACGATCAAATCACAACATGGTACCACTGAGGTTAAATGTTACTGCTTTACTGAAGCGGTTGCAGTACTTTTAACTAAAGCAATATATTTAGAGCGAACATCAATCACATCTGTATAAATAAAGAATTAAAAATCGACTCAAAACATTTAAACCAACTTTTAAAGCTGACATAACACAACCAGCCAGTTCATGGAAACACCCGTTTCCCTTCTAACTCGTCTTTTAGAAAGGTTAATTTAATCACATAAATCAATTACGCTTTTTGCACTACAATGTTTTGATTCGTTTAAAATATACTTTTGTAATAAACAATTAAGCGCTTCTCACTTCGGCATCGTCTCAACACAAGTTCAGTGTCCGAGAATGACCGGATATAGTATCCCAGCAGTTCCTCTACGTCATTGTTTTGGCAACACGCGTACGCGGGCGCTCCCTAGTGTTGTGGAGGAAACATGACAGTTCAACTTCTTACTGACTGCAAAACAGTCAAAAATGTTTCTCAATAGCCCTGAATTTGTTTTTAAAATGCCCTTTTTCCTTTATTATTTTTCTGCATTTCACTTTAGTTTTTTATGTGTTTCATTGTTTATTTTTAATTATTGCAGGTTTGGTCCTCTATAATGTTTTATCCAATAATCAACAGTATTGTGACAGACCTTACTTAATAAATGCTCAAACAAGTATTTTAAATTTTTGTTGAAGCATAAAATAAATAATTATACACTGCTACTGTCTTTCATGTATTCTTGTTTGTTAAAAAGACATAACAAGCATAACATGTATTGTTATTTGTACAGACAGCAAGACAAAACTTTACTGAGAAATAAGCTGCTTTACACTTTTATTCTGGCAAAACATTTAAGGAAATATTTTAAAGCAACAATCTTCATGACACATCTGATAAGACTATTTTCATGCCACTGCTGACAAGACGGCTTTTTTTCCTGCAGTTTTTAGTGAAGTGAAAGTGACATATTTGTCAGAAATGGTACCTCATACCCAAAATATGCTCTCTGCATTTAACCCATCACTGCGAGTTGTGAACACACATCCACCTGGAGCAGTGAGCAGCACTGCAGTGCCCGGGGAACAATCGGGGGATTAGGTGGGACCTTGCTACCTGATTTCCAATCAGTTACGGTTTTGATGTTGTTCAAAGCTACAAAATGTCACTAAAATAAGCAGAACTGAAGGCAACAGGTTGCAACAGCGTACAATGACTCAATGTTGTCTCTATAAATGTGGCAACACTTTTTGCAGTTCTGTTATTTAATATTATTCTCGTTCATGAGTTTTCCACAAAAAAGTTCAAGCTTTTAAAAGAATGTTAGTAGAGTGAATGTCACACACAGGAAGTGGCAAAGTTTAACACAGGAAACATATTACTTACTCAGCAAAGTACAGCCTTCTGATACTGAATCAAGACGCCTGGTTGTTAAATAACAGATATTGCACTTACATTTTTATAGCAGACAGAAACAACTGCAGTAAAAATGATAACAAAAAGTGATATTTTTCTGCTTTTTAGACCCCTCCATACTTCAGCTCTAAAACAGTGGTACTGTCTGAACCTAACAATGTATCTCAATACAAAGATTTCATGAAATGACAAACTGTAGCCCATTTTTCTGCCACGTGTCTTATTTATTGAATGAGAAACAGTGGGGTGGAACTTCTCTATGGCAACACTTCTGTTTGAATCTCTTTAACAAGTTCTCTTCTGAACTTACCTGCAAAAGTAACCCAAACCCAAATCTAAACAGATGTTTGCTGTTGATTAACATTATCATCTCAGGTGATGTCGACAGAAAGGCTGTTTCAGAGATGATGCAATTACGTTTTGATAAAAGGTTTAATTAAATTTTTTCTGTGGGACATTGTGTAGTGATGAAAAGTATCATGTGGGGGAAAAAGAAGTAAATTGGATCGATTTGTTTTCCTGTTGACCTTCCAGATTCATGGAACAGCCGGTCTGTCTTCAATAATGACATTCTGTTCTTTACCAAACTGCCATTGAGAAATTTTATTGTAATCATTAAGAAAGTTTCCAGAATGACACTGATTTGGTTAAGATACGCATGAGAAGGTTTCTGTGCAGTGTGGACAGACCATCTATCTGCATTTCAGTAACAATTATTCTGTGAATAACAGAAGAGTCATAACCAGGAATAAGACTGGGTGAAGTGGAGGAACATCATCTTCATTCAACCTTTTTTAAAACGTTTTCACAACATCCACCTTTAGTCTACGCATCATGATTATGATTAAATACAGTGACAGACCATTACATCACAAATAAACCATTTCTGTCCCCCCTCAGGACAGATTATCCTTCCATCTCCAAACTCAGGAAAAACCACAGCAGCATCAGTCCACATGCTGGTCCTGCCGAGACTCAACATCACACAAACCAGCTGTGGCAAATCTGTCTCTTATAGGTTGGCAGAGTTCTCATAGGTTCGATTTGGGTGCAGTGTTCACTGGAATGGCTTTGAGCTCTGTCCGCATACACAAGTACTCGCCGATGACCGCCATGAGCGCCATGCAGGCCACGTTAACCAACCACCACGACAGAGCAGCCGGGAGGCGGGCGTTATAGATCCAGCAGCCAATCATGTGAAAGAAATGCACTGTAATGGTAAAGTCCAGACACTGCTTTCCCCGCCGGATAAAAAACCACAGGCCGAGGGCACTGAGGAGGACACAGAGATTTAACCCTTAAACGACTGAATTTGTGAGATGGCAGACAGAAGTGAGAGGATGTTTTGAGCATGAGATCATTCTTAGAAACTTACCATGTGAGAGAGTTCAGAATAAACGCCATCATTGAGAGGCGACCTTGTGTTGTTGAAAAGCCGAGCACCTTTAAAACACGTTAACTAGTTAATTTTCATTCAATGGTAGCAATATTAACAGCAGTACTTTGTCTTGAAAGAATATAGACATATTAATGTCCCTAGAGATCAGAATGTTACATTTATATAAATGTATATGCAACTTTTGTCAGTATTTAAAATATTAGTATTTGGACACCTACAAATCATGTGATTGCGAGATCATTTTCATTTTCCGAGAACTATTCCTTTAAATTCTACATCTAAGTGATGTCACTAACCTCATAACTGAAGATCTGGTCCAGTGATCTACTGGTCTGGACTAAACCATCAACACCAGCCAACCACAAACCCAGGAAGCTGTAGTAGATGCACTGCATGAGAGCGATCTGAGAGACGATCAGGACCGGATCCCACACGTAGCTGCGGAAATGACTGGACATCTCACTGAAGAGTTCCGGGACAACAGTCGTACCCGGGCCACTCGACAGGCGTGTGTGAAGAGTACTGAAGATCTGCACTGCAAAACAGCAGAGAGGAACACCGTGTGACATCACGTGTCTCCAAATGGCACTTACAACAGCAGAAAGTTTTAATTCCAACATGAAAACAACTGAGTTTCAACTCTGATGTCCATGACGCTATCAAATACATTAACAGTGTGTCAGAACTGCACACTGGAGAACAGATGAAAGCGTTAAAACAGAGTTCTCCTGTAGACTGTGTGTTCTCACTGAGGCTGTGTCACATTCATTCACTCAATTACGGTTAGAATAGAACAGTGCAAAGTTCAAATGGCTGGAAAGCAGGAATCATCTTACTATCTGTTAACATATGTGGAAATCTGCCTCTCCTCACAGTACAGCACCGCCATAGGTGAGTGATCTGATAATAAATCAGATCAGTTTAATAAATACCATATGCACGTAACATTAATTGTACAAATGCACGTAGGATACTCTGAAGAGCACCATGGCATGATAACGGTACAACCTGGTATAACCATTGCACGTTTTGTCAATAACGCAAAAACATAAAGAAAACCTAATGACACCTACCCATATACCAACATTAATAAACTTATTTAACTACCGCTGGTCAGTATCACCAGATACCACAAAGACAGGTAACTAGTTGTTAGCGTTCACACATCGTAACAAGCAGAAACCCAATAACACGACTTACCTACTCCATCTATCACAGCTACAGCGCTTTATTTGATAACTAGCTATAAATGTGACGTCCAGTCAACTACTGTAACGTGTAATGAGTCAAACACAATCATACAAAAGCAAAACAAAACGCTTGACGGGCTAGCTAACTGTTTATTAGCATTAGCACGCTAAATCCTCTCTAACCAGCGACTCTGTTGACATCTGTTTATCAGTCGTGAAACGTGAACACATACCCCGAAATCCGTGATGTGACCGTGTGGTCGGTCGACAGGTTAACGCTCGGTTAAGCGTTAGGTGAAGCTAGCAATAACGAGTTAAACCGAAATAACGAGGAAACTTTCGGAGGATGGTCGGCACCAGTGACGCTGCGTGACGTCACCACGCGGCGCAGATTCGACACGCACGCCAACAACTCTCCAAACTCTTCATACTTCATGATCAGACTCGTATTGTTTTATTATAAAATCGTCAAACACAAACCATTTCACTAAATACTAAGTGACGTTAAGGACGTCATCGTTATGAATGGGCGACAGATGTAGAGTCACACCCGGTGTCTGTATACAGAGATATATGGCGCAAACTCCAGGTCACAGGTAAGAATATTTCTGTGTTTTGATGTGATTGCGGTCTTGTTCATTAATATCAGAAGCGATGTGAATGTTAACAGCGGTATCGGCTGAATGTCTTGTGTAATGTTATATATGTAACACCAGCCGAAGCTGGCATGGATATAAAAAGGTTACCGTTTATTCGTGCCAGTTATGATTGATGTATAAAACCGACATGGTGAAAGTTCATGATTGTTTTCTGTGTCAGTTTCCTGTTTTGCTGTCGGATATTCTGTAGCATTTCACCCATGACAGTGCGGCTGTCACCACAGTCGCCGCCAGACCAACTACACTGGCCTTACACCCCTGACGCGTCCCCTACACTTATCATTGTATCTGAGTACATACGAGCACAGAGTTTATCATCGGTCAGGTTTTTTTATATGTTTGTAAGATTGCATACATTGCAATATATCTGTGCACACTGACTCATGACACAGTGTTTGTGGTTTTGTACCCCTTGCAGACATGTTTTCTTTTCAGAAAGAATGTTCCACCCATACCATATTTAACACATATTTAATACACATTTAATACATATTTAACATGTTTGAGTTCATATTGAAATCTTTAAGAATTTGTAGACTTGTATCGTGGCACAGTTTTGAGATGGTTAAGATCTCTTCTGACATCTCTCTGTTTTCTTGTTCTGTATATCAGTGGTTCTCAAATCTTACAACCCAGATTTTACAATGGACTTCAGTTATGACCAGAACTGTTTATTATATTAAAATGTTCTTACGGTAAAACATTAAAATGTGTTATAAACAGGTGCAATGATATATGAAATGAATGACAAAGACATAAAAAGAAAATATGACTGTTTTGAAAATGTTGAAACATGCACAGTGTGACTGAAGTCTGGGTTGTGTTTTATTATTTGCCGTTCATGAATCTGTGCCAAAATACACATTTAGGCTTTTAATGTCAAAATAAAATATGATGATGATATGAATCCACTGCCTTATAAAAGTTGCCTATTTATCTTAACTGTCCTGAAATGTATTTTTATCATTTCATGCACTTGAATATTTTTGCATTTAGTTTCTTTTCATTGCTGTCTTTACTCAATTTTGCAACTCAAATACCACCTAACAGGGAACATTCTCTAAAAGTTCTCTCAACGTTTTCAAAGAAGTTCTTGCAGTAACGAAGGAAGAACTTTCAAAATAACATTTTTAACCTTTTTGTTACTTAATGGAAACGTTCTTGCAACCTAAAATTGTTGGCTAAAATTCTGGGTCACAGCCTTAACCAGTTGAGAACCAGTTGAGAACCACTGATCTTGTTTTGCCAGTTGATCTAGTGCCGTGTCATCTAACAAAACCACTCAGCGCTCATCCAGACACGTAAGACCACAAATGATGTTTATTACATTTGAAAGAAACGGATGTTTAAAGCTGCAAAGTGTTTGTCCGTGGTCTTACAGTACACATGCACATAGTCTTTATGGTCTCTGCCTGCTACACCTGTGCTTGTGTTTTCTCGGTGATCACCCCGGGATGGATCGGACCGGCTGATGAAGTTTTACACAGTATGAATCGATGCATGATCTGGATGAGAGTGTCCCGGAAGCGCTGGATGCGGAAGGCGTACACCAGCGGGTTCAGGGCGGAGTTGCTGTGCGACATGAAGATGCCCACGTAAAAAGCGCTTCTGGGCACGACGCACGTAGGGCAAAAAAACGCCACGCAGTTCATGATGTGGAGAGGCAGCCAGCAGAGGGCAAACAGAAGGAGAACGAGCGCTAAGGACTTGGCCAGTTTCAGCTCTTTGCGATAGTACTTGTTGGAGTCAGAAGTGGCTTCTGCACGCCGGTTGAGTTGACGACAGATGATGCGGAAGATCTCGGCGTACAGTCCCATCATGATGGTCAAGGGTGCTACCACCCAGACGAAGAAGTTAAAGTAGACCATGTAATTGAAACACATGACGTTGGTGAACTGGCACTCGATGAGCGCCACGCTGCCGTTTTCAGGTGGGCGGCGGTGCCATCCAGCCATGGGCACCAACCCGGTGAGAAAGGACAGAATCCAGCACAGTCCGACAGCTAGCCATGCGCGCTTCTGCGTGACCACAGTGCTGTATCTGTCAAAAACAACACGCATTCAGTGTCATCAGTATATAGCCATAATTTAGTTTCATTAAAACTCCGATTCACAACAGCAAATTATAATAATGATTTATCATTTCAGCTTTCGGACACAATTTTCCTGTAAATGAAAGTTTGACTTTCATTTAATGAAAAAAAGTTTGACTTTCATGTAAAAGTTTGACTTTCATGTAAAGTAAGCTGCAATTTTATGTTTCAAACAGAGATGGCGGTAGAGAGGCAAACGTTACAGATTCCAGCTTTAGAGTAAAACTGGCTGTGTGTAATTTTGTATGTATATTATAAGACATTTAATTTACTGTCCTTCTGGCAGATTTACAAGTTTAAGTAACATGCACATATCACACAGTAAGCAAATGCGCGGTTAGTTTGGCTGACAAAACACTTATCAGAGCAGTGAACATAACTCCACCTGACAGACAGTAGAGGTTCATTTAGCTAAAAGCTCTACATTACACCAGCCCATAAAAACAGAGAAATGAATGCCCTGCTGTCTGACACAGAAATATAATCAAACAGAACTGGTGCATTTTAACAGGAAAAATGCAAGCTGGAGGGTTTAGTGAGGTTTGTTAGTTAGCTTGGATGACCAGCTAGCCTCGCAGGTAAGCCAGCTTGGCCAGGATGGGAGACTAGCAAACCAGCTTGTTTGTTAGACTTGTTTAAACCTTCTTTGTTTAACCAAACTTATTTTCTGGGGTTGAGTAAAGCTAATGTACTAAAGCTAATAAATTAATATAAGAATTCAAATAATAATAATAAGTCAATATAATATATGTTATGTTATGTTGCTGCCGTCACTTGTTTAAGAAAACAAACAAGCCACTTAAGGTTGTTCATTAGTTTTATCCTGGTTAAATCAGCTAGGTAGTAGAGGTGAACTTAAAACAGTCAGTTTCGGACTCACCTGGTGGGGATTTTGACACGTAAGAACCTGTCGATGGCGATGGCCAGCAGTGACAGGATGGAGCTCTGAGTGATCATCACCAGCAGACAGGAAATGAAGAGGCAGGTGTAAAACGGAGTCATGAGACCCAGACTGATGACCACAGCCAGAGGAATGACAAGAACACCAACAGCGATATCGGCCAGTGCCAGAGATACGATGAAGCAGAAGGTGGGATCTCTCAGGGTCTGGTTCATGGCCACCACTAGGACTACCAAAACATTTCCAAGCACAGACGCCAGGGCGATCGTGCTCTCGATGGAAATGTACAGCATATCCATTTTCTTCCAGTTCTCCTTGACTTCCTGACTCGAGGTCTTCACCATGTTTAACTGTAGTTCTTCTTCCACCATCGCGCTTGGGTCTTCAGGATGGTTTCAGACTCTGCTCATCATGTCTTCAGTTGCTGGGCTTTTTGATCTCTTCCACTCCTCAGTCTGTTTATCTGTGGTCTTGTAGTTGATGTTTGTAGGTCTGTAGTTGTGTCTTACTGGTATTTGGCTGGTCAGCAGATGCGATCAGAGATGTCACTGCATTTTGTTTTGTGTATCTCGGCATCTTAATAAACTTGCGTTTCCTTCTGCTGTTGTGGAGAGAGTGCTGGCTGGGATGGCATGAAGAGAGGGAGGGGTGATCCACTGCAGTCGCATTCTCTTGTTCTCCCTCTCTCTCTCTCTCTCTCTCTCTCTCTCTCTCTCTCTCTGTCTCTCTGTCTCTTTCTCTCTCTCTCTTAGTTTCTCTTCTCTTTCTCTCCTGTTTGTGTTGTCGGACACTTATCTTTCTCAGACCTGTTTCTATCTTTGTGTGGATGACAGAGTTAATTTAATCTTCAGATGATCCAACACAGGAATTTAGACGTCATTAAATTAATTTTTCAGTAAGCAGCACTCATTATAGCTCACTAATGGTCTTGTCTCAGTAATGGGGAAACCACTTTCCATCCTTGACCAGTCAAAGACGTTTTATGACTGTGGTTTACATTTTAGGATAAAATCGTTTATCAACTTCATGAGATGTCCCAGCTAACAGGGAATGTTTTCAGAACGTTAGCTAACATTCTTTTACAAAGTTATTAAAGAAGTTCTTGCAGTATCATTAGTAGAGCTTTTAAAACATTATATATCATAAAAACGTTATTCTTATGTAGTGAAATGTTTTAAAAACATCGCAGAATTAAACTAATACTTAATTACTTAGTTACTTAATGGAAATGTTAGGGAAACGTTCTTATAACCTTAAATTGTTAGCTGGGGTGTCCTGGGATGTTTTGAACAATATTGATGTAGTTCTAGTGCTGCAAACGGTTCCAGATTGTTCTTCAGTATCTCCCTCAGCTCATTCATACATGCAGGACATCATTTATCTGTGTTGACAAAAGTAGTGTAAACAATTTAAACAAGAATTCACCTTTAGATCAGAAGGTTTTGAGGATAATGCAGATGTACAGGTTTGATCACTCATATCGTGTTCATTTGGGTTCTGCAAAATATTTTGTGAGATTTCTTTTCTGAGTCATAACGAAAAAAAACTGCAGGTCAGAGAGTTATAATATAATACAAAACTTTATTGTCTCAGCTGGATCTTCTGAAACACTTTTTGGCAAACTGACAGACAGTAATAATGTAAAGCTATAAAATGAACATGGATAGAAGGTCATTTGCTTTTTAAATTGTAGTAATAAAAGAGTCATTTTTGCCTTTATGTTGAACTCAAACTATCAAACTTTTGATTGCAGAGTTCACTTGTTTTCACACCTCACCCCAGCTGTTCCCTGGGTGGCGCGGGTGCTGTCCACAGTTTGCAGTGTGTGTGTACTGACTGGATGGGTTCAGTGCAGAAGATGATTCCGTGTCTGGTCTGCATGTCACTTCTGAAGTCACATGTGAGGTTACTGTAGAGCTGTTTTATTTAGAAGAAAACATTTGAGTCACAGGAAACTCAGCAGAAGTCTCACTTTTGGTTTTTTAAAAAAATCTCATTACTGTCTAGTTGTAATTTTTCTTCGCTGTTCAAATGCACTTCGTACTGCACTTGTGCGGGTTGTGTGACTTTATTCATATTTTGGCTGTGTGTTTGAGTCAGACCAGCAGTTCACTGTTTGTATTTTGTCTCTTTTTGCCACACAAACCAAAATAGTTCCAAAAATTGTTAAATAGTTTTGCCACCTTGCCAAGAACTTTCGTGATGTTCAGCCATTTTAAGATTGTCTACTGCAGCAATGTGCTGCTGGAGGATGTCCTCACAATTCAATCTCTTTGAGTAGTTTCATTCCATTAAAATGATGCAGGCTTTTAAATGTCCTCACACTTCACTTGTGATTGGATATTTGCCTGCTAACCCAGTTAACAGGGAACGTTCTAAAAATGTTGGCCAACCTTCTGTAAAGAGTTCTCCCAGTTCTCCAAAACGTTCTCGCATTAACGTTAGTAGAAATGTTCATGTTATATATCATGTTTATCAAAAACGCTAATCTCAAGTTAGAAAGAATGTTTTAAAAGTTACATAATAAAATGTTGAAATAATGTTTTGTAACAAACATTAGCATAAATGCAGCGGGTTCTTTATAACACGTAAGACAGGCACGAGAGCCTCTGAGAGTAGAGAAATGTAAAGTAAAAATCATTTTCTAACGTTAATGCAAACTATCTGCTAGATGCTCTTCAAGCATAACAATCGATGCCATTTTCCGGCCGATTCGGAAATGCAATGATTGGATGAACATTTTATTGTATTCAAACATTATATGGTCCATTTTATGAATCTGTGGTTTTAAATCCTGTTTCCAGGCACCTGAGGAGAGGAAATGTAGATGTTACTCTGCAGTACAGTGTCAAAAATGTATTTCATGTATTTCATCATTTTGCACCTTTGCTCAGCAGAATGAGCTCAGAACCTGTTAGACAGAGTAATAATGTGTGAAATCAAGATCATCAATTCTGATTCGTCCCCTTCTGCTGTCTGGACCGAGGCCAGTTTCACAGTGTACAGAGTCAAGAACGTTTCCCTAATGTTTCCGTTAAGTAACAAAAACGTTCAAAACGTTCCCTGTTAGCTGGGCGGTGACTATGATGTTTTTTACAGAAATACAGCACATTCAGTCCATTCTCAGCTGTAGTCTCCAAACGTTCCCTGCTGGACTTCTCTTCCTCGTGGCCTGTTGCCAGTAAATCAATAAAGAAAACTATGATGAAGCGTTTGGCAAGCAGAACCAGCTGATCCAATATGAACTGACAGCTCAGGAGCAAAAATTCATTTTTGTGGTACAGATAAAGGAATAAATATCTGCAGTTCTGAGGGTGATATATAAACCTGTGCAGATAGATCAGTGGTTCTCTTGTTAGGTAGCTTACCAGAGTAACAGGGCATGTAGACAAACAACTGGATGAAGCAGTATGTACACAGCTGACTGAAAGCTGTGTTAGCCAATCAATACAGAGATAATTTACATTATAGTCTTTATATTATAGTCATAAAAGATGCACCTGCTTTTATTTAAAGCTGATTTTGTTTCTAAGCAACCACTGTAAGATGAAATTACAAATGCTTCATCATCCTCAGCACCCACACTTGTGACTTAGTAGTCTGGTCTTCTGTCTGTTTACGGGCCTGATGTAACCACACAGAAAAAAAATGAAGTCAAACTGACATTTCATGGGAAATCAGACCCGACAGCTCAAATGATAAATCATTATTATAACTGACTGTTGTGAATCAGGGTGAGATAAGGAGATTGTGTTGAACACTCATCTGTCATGTACTTGCTCAATAACTGATTTGTGTTCATCAGATTGCAGCTTTAACGCAGTACTTAGTCATAGAAAGTCATTTCATTTAGTGGAAATGATGTTTCTCATCTTTGGCACACTAGGTCGGACGGATATAAAAATGCAAACTGCTTCCGGACACATTGCTTGAGAATGCGTTTTTTCAGACTTTATTGTCTGCGTGTTGTGAAGCATGTGAATAAAGCATTCCTGCAATAAAATGCGGCTCAAAATGATCATTTTTTCTTTGCCTGCATCACTGCATTACTGCATTACTGCATTACTGCATCACTGCATCAGTGTCAAAGAAAGGCGCATTAAACAGAAATTGTCACACTATTGAGCACATACACTCAAAAAGTATGATGTCTATACCTGTTTTTTAACTGCAATATACCTAAATGTTTTATTAAAATCAGTTATTGAGTAAGTACATGACAGTAAGTACATGACAAATAATAAACAGAGATGGCAGTAGAGAAGCCAAAGTTACAGATTGCAGCTTTTAAAAGATTGCATTTACTACTTTTTATGCAAGACAGCGTAAAAAATATTTAGATGTTGCACAACAGTCCCATGTTAAACATCCTGACTGATAGTCAAAATGGCTTTAGGAGTGAGATTATTTTTCACATTATATCTGACGTTACTGTTTGAGCTGTTGTTATCCAAACTCTGGCTGTTCCTGTCAGTGCTCTGCTTTAGTCTCATCAGTTTGGCCAGTATGTTTTTATATGCAGTCTTAATCTTGGGGACTTTGAAAGCGTACACTATAGGATTAACTGCAGAGTTTGCATGAGAGAGTAAAACCCCAATGTGGAAGGCGACAGGCGATATGGACAGACTCTTGTTGAAGTGCGTCAACGTGTTCATGATGTGCAGTGGAAACCAGCACGCTGCAAACAGAAACAGCACCAGCGCAAGTGAGTTAGCCAGTTTCCGCTCCTTACAGTAAAACTTCTTGGACTCCATAGCTTGGCCTATCCCTTTTCTCAGCTGTTTAGATATTGTGTAGAAGATGAAACCGTAGAGAGAAAACATGATGATGGTGGGAGGCAGGATGCACATAAAGAAGTTGAAGTTGACCATGTAAGCCATCGGTATGACCGTGAGAAATCTGCATGTGATTGTGGCGTTGTCGTGTGTCGTGGGGTCGACGTTGTGCCATCCGAACAGAGGAACGAGACCCAGTACAGACGCAGAAATCCAACAGATGGCGACTGCTGCTAACAGGTATCGCCTTTTGACCGCCCCTCTGTACCTGAAAGCGAGAGGAAAATTCACTGCTTAACTTTAAAGGTTCGTTTCGATGAGGCTAGCAATATAGCAAGCTAGCTTCGAAAGCATTAGATCCCGCCCTCCTTTTCACAGCGCCCTCCAAAGCCACGCCTCCTCCAACACATGAATGCAGACATGGATTGAGAGGCAAGTAGGAACATCCTGTCATTGAATTCGGACTGACTGCAACGATTAGACAAATGTCTTCATATCAGTTATATATTTGTATACATTTATTTAGACCACAAGTGATTGCTATCAGGATGTGAGGAGACTTTGATATGTGCAGTCTGATGAAGAGAAATGTGTTTTTATAAATGATCAAATCTTTTTGACTTGTGTCAGTAAGCCACGCCCCTGTCAACCACCCACAACACCTCAGTGTCATGGCAACGAACTCTGCACAGGCAAACCCAGCTCATGTTGTCACGAATATGTGTACACTTCTAACTAAACACCATATTAGGATTAATCTGAGGTTTGCAAACATTTGGTTTTCCTGTTTATGCAATTTAATCTGTACCATCTACATTTACATTTAGGCTTTTTATCCAAAGGGATCGAACCCATGACCTTGGCGTTGTTAACACCATGCTCTAACCACTGAGCTACAGGAAAGCTATAATAACTGCACTGACCTGAGGGGGTTATAAACACGCAGGTATCGGTCCACAGCGATGGCCAGCAGGGAGTGAACAGAGGCCTGAGTCAAGACGATGACCAGACAGCTGATGAACAGACAGCTGTGAAAACTGGTCTCCACTTGTCCATCTACTACCACAGCCAGAGGAACTCCCACAGCGCCCACCAGAAAATCAGCCACAGCCAGAGACACCACGAAACAGAATGTGGTCTGACGAAGAGCCCGGCACGACCAGACCGCCCAGATCACCAGAAGGTTCCCAACACAGCAGCCTACAGAGATGAGGACCTCCAGGACAGTGTAGATCACCTGCTCGCTGTCAGACATGGTGAGGCAGAAAGAGAGGAACTGAGCAAGTGGTAAGATAGGAAATCCTCTTTAGTAAAAAGCAACTAAGCGTCTCATGCAATCATATGCGAGCGTAACCGCATGCACAACAAAAATCATCTTTGGTTGTAAGAATGTTCTGTTAAAATTCTAGGATATGGAAATTTTAGGAACTTTTAAAACATCCAGTTTTTTAGACATTGTATATAAAACATTATTGCTTAGCTATCAGAACATTATTTAAACATGTTTTAATTCTTTAACATTTTAAAACATTCCACTAACTGCTTAAGAATAACATGTTTGATATTCATGACGCATAACAAAAACATTAACCAGGAAAACTTCCAGAGAACATTAAACAACGTTTTGTAAATGTTTCCTGTTAGATGAGTAGATGGTAAACAAATAGGCTAAACTGGAAAAAATGAAAGCGTTTAAATACTATTTTATAAATATTATGGAAATTTACGGGTTTTTATATTATGGAAAAATTACAGGAAATATTTATGATTGTACAGATTTTTTTTAAGTCACTAATAAAATAAGAAATTCAACATTAATCATGTTAACCTCTTGATACAGAAGGTCAGTTTTTTGTTCCCGTTGAAGCACATATGATTTTCAAATTGCGCAGAATCGTGATGCAAACATGAATCATGATACAAAGTGGTTTTGCACAATCCATGGCAGCTTGAGTAAGTTTGTTGATTCATTTAAAGGAAGACTTTGTACAGCACTTGTGTTACCAAATAGAATTGCAAAAATAACCGTTTTCACACTTTCCTTAATGCCTCGTCCTCTTCTATTGGGCGGACAGACGGATGGCCCTGCCCGAAATGAACACAACTGGTTGAGCCAGTATTGCTGTGTAGGGCTGTTTGGTCGGTCTGTTGACACACAAGCACCGCTGAGCAGCAGCGTTTGTATTTTCAGAGACAATCAAACACTCAACCGTTTATTTAGAGTTGTTTTGTTTATTTAGAGATGAATAAGATCATGTATTTTAACATCAAATAGCACAACACACGTGTATCAACTTTAAAATATTATTGTATCAACTTAAAAAAATTATTTGATCTCGTATGAGGATGATTTAAATTGAAATGTAAAACTTTATAAATAAAATGAAGAGGATTTTTACACTGTATGTCTCATATCACTTCATATCTCTGCGTGTTTATACACAAGAACAAACGAGATTTGTGTAAACCCCCCTCATTTTATTTTATCTAAAAGGATTAATTTGAAAGAAAACCTGTTTTAAAGAGTTTAACTTCTCAATAAGCAAACAGAGAAAATGAACGAACGAATGATGTATTCTCACAGCTGTTAATATTATGGGCTACATAAATAAATAAAATAAGTGAATATGTTTATCTGATGGTTACATGGCTGACGGTGGTGTTCAGTACAGTCAGTATAACTCAACAGCGCCCCCAGCTGTCAGATCAGTGAATCTAAAAGTTTCTGATTCAGACGCGAGTGTATTAAAGCTTCTGTTAATAATTTATGATCTTTGATTTTTTAAAATATGATATAGAGTTGTCGCTCTGCAGTAGCATCATCACAGAAGTCATATTTACATGCAGAACAGGATCTGAAGATCAGATTTATGCACGTGGCCAAGTGCAAATGAAATGTACATCAGACCTCAGAATCTGATTTACTGAATCATTGTCCACACGACACATCTGAACGCAGTAAACTTCTTCTTGTACAAGCAGTGTTTCGTCACTGCACTACCAACATTAACATCATTCTGTCACAGGTAAGTGTAGTTCCCATGTTGTTTTGGTAGATTAATTAGCATTTCTATAACCACAGTTTAACTACAAATACCATGATTGAACTATGGTTAGTGTACAAACACCATGGTACATTTATGGTTACCGTGGTTTAAATATAGTAACTGTGGTTTTTTTAGTTTTATTTGTATTAAAATACCAGTCAATTTTCATAAGGGCACATAAAGCAGGATTTAGAGCACTTTGATTCACCTCTGGTTTTTGTTGCAAGGCTACCCTGTAGTCTTTTGTGCAATAATAAAAGTTTACAAACAGTCACTATAATATTCTAATGTGACCTGACATGAGTAATTCTTTACTGATTATTTCCACCTCCTCCAAACACTGCAGATCAGCTCGAAGTCACCGTGTGACAGTGAATGTGAATAAACTGGGTCACATGGTGTGTAAAGTGTTGGATGAGGTCACAGAAAGTCATTTAGCTGTTGCAGTGAACTGACATTTTCATGGTTTAAGTATCTTTCATTGGTTTTGATATCTTGCCACAAATTACTTCGGTACTGCAATTAAGTTTTGTCCAATCAGATGCTCTCTAGAATCAGAGCACAAGAAAACTGCTCTCGTCAAGTTCATACACTGAGGCTTTAATAATAAAGGAATATTTTATTGGGAAAGAACAATGATAAAAGTACAAAAGGTCTATCAGTCACAAAAACAAAGTCATTTTAACACAACGCTATCGGTTTTGTTACCAGATTGAAATACAGTTGAACTGTAGAGTGCTACAGCAGCTCAGAGTTTACAGTGTCATGTTTACACACCCTGGTAACTCTTTCACACAAGCTCATTGTGTCTCTCAAGGAAGGCAATAGACTGTATAGTTGTCACTTGAACAAAATTAGTCCTGTGAACTATACAACCTACTACCTCAGCTTGTGAGGCACACAGACCTTCTGTGTCCATCCCTAACTGAAGAAACTCTTGAACTCCTGTCACATGTGCACATCAGACACTCTCGTGAAACAAGAGCAGAGGAGCTGTGCACAAGATTTAAAGTGCAGGTGTGTTCCGCTGGTCAGCTGTGTTTCTGTAGACTGAAGGTGAGTCTGTCTCCTTCAGAAAGACAGTAGATTGTATAGTTATCTCAGAGGGAGGTTTCACACTCCACAACTATTCAATCTACTACCTCAGCTTGAGGGACAGCCGGTTTAGTTTCCTGCTGACACCAACTTCAAAATAAAAGTCAGGAAGAGAAAGAAATAGTTCATCATTTACACAAAACTTGTTAGTCATGCAGATGTGTATATATTGTTTTATACTATATGTCTATAGCAGTAGAATGTGATATAACCGCTGCACAAGCATATGTTATAATATCACACTGACTTCAGAGCGATGCTGCTGTGTATAGCTCAGCATTTCTGAAACCGCAGAACTGAGGTATATTAATAGAACCATGTCATTCACAACATTCTGAAAACATTAGCATAAAAACATTATTCTTAAATTGTTAGTAGAATGTTTTAAAAACATTACAGAATTTAGAAAAAACTTTGAATAACATTCTGATAAGCACAACACAATGTCTGGAAAACTAGATGTTTTGAACATTTCGAGAAGCTTCAAAATAGCATTTCTAATGTTTTTGTTACTTAATGGAAACATTAGGGAAAGAATAATTATGGGAAGGAATTCTTACAACCTAAAATTGTTAGCTGAGACCCTGTTATTGCCTAATACACCCTGAGTGCAAAAATAGTTGTTCTAAACAGGAAGTGCCTGTTGCCTTCTGACCTTGTTTGTGTACACATGTACAGCAGTTATCAATGCCATAGCTGTATTGCAAACAGACGCATTCCTGCAACTTTAAACAGCCAATGCTGCTTAAAAAAATGTTGCAACCCAATATTGACAAAAAACGTGCGCCTAATATTCGTTGACATTTGTTAACATTGTCCCACAGATCACATTCAAGAAAAGCCAAATTCTAGCGAACTTGATCTGTTTGACGTTTGAATACCTGTGAGACACACATAATCCAGACCGTCAATAAATGAACATGAATGACATCAGCACAAATACCTGCTCTGGTTAGTGTCTCACAGCAGCTGCAGGTGCGAGAGGTCGCTTGTTTTTCCATACTGTGATGATGTTTATGCTCTCCAGCTTGTAATTGAAGGTGGTGACTGAAATACATTTCCTGATAAAAGCTTTATGAGTTTGTTCCTGGTCACCACATAGAGAGCGCGAGAGAGAGAGAGAGAGAGAGAGAGTGGGAGGGCGCACGAAAAGAGCAGGAAGTAGCGAAGCAGAAAAAACATCAAGAAATGTGACAAGTTCATGTGAGGATAGTGAAGGAGGAGTTGAGGAAGTTTAGTTTTTTCTTTTCCTCCTTTCTCTGTTTCCCCGCCCATCATCTAACTGACCTTTCTCCCTCCAATGTTTTGTGTTGCGCCGCGATAAATGCAGCTTTCCTTTCGTGTTTTTGGTAGAAGTTTTCACATATGTTTAACATATATGTAGGAATGGAATGAGATACGCTTTCTCATTAAAATAGAATATATAATCAAAATGGCATATGTGTGTACACACACACACACAAATAT
>JAZGTJ010000048.1:1322-58527 GCA_036877575.1 Botia almorhae | reverse complement strand
ATATATATGTATCTATGGTCTTATTTGCAGATTTTATATATGTATGAATATATATGTGTGTGTGTGTGTGTGTAGATTATCAGGTTCTGCACAAATCTGTAACTTTATGCCTTTAATAATGAGGAAAAACAGATTTTGATGTGATCTGCCACTAAACACTGAAGATCAATTATGATGCTTTTATCAACAGTTCAACTCACACTGTAATGTCGTGTTCTCTTCCAGTGTAGTTTGTCATGTAGAGAGCAGATTATGAAGGCCTTGGAAGTCAAATTTACCTTCAGAGGTCTTTACAGCAGTACAGTGTCGTTATATATGTGAAGCAGCATGTTTGTAGAGCCTCTGAAAGGTGATTCGTTTAAAGCTTTTGTGCAAACATGTTGTATATAAAAAGCAACAAGCCATCACGCATGAGCGCTAGGCAAACAAAGCTAAACACAATCACTAGTTCTTCCTCGTTCTGCTTGGACACCTTCAGGCCTGGTTTAATTTTTCATTTATTATTAAAAAGTTAGTTTCACGTTTCATCAGACAGTAACAAGAATGGCGGCCAGACACATATGTGAGGAAGAGGACAATGCAAGAAGCAAAAGTCGGAGCGCCGGGAGAGAACGATGTTGTTTCAAAACAAAACAAGCAGAAATAAAGATGAGCATTTAAACAGAATGAAAAGATAATTACCTGAGGGACTGATCAGAACAGAACAGGGCGTGAGACTCCGGAAAACGCTGTTAAAACCACAAAAAATATAAAGGCGAGAGGAAGGCGGGAAGCAGAGGCCATTTCCATGTTTTGAAAGACAAGGTGAAGAGGCACAAAGACACGGAACAACCCTGCAGTCTGAGCCCAGATTCAGCTATGCCCCCTTATGCCTGCCCACTTCAGTCCTACTGCCAAGAGCACAGGCAGGGGCAGAGAGAGAGAGAGAGAGAGAGAGAGAGAGTGAGGTCACTGCAGCATGAGGAAAGTAAACAAGACTGTGGCTCACGCAGGCAGGTTAAGTGTGTCTTGTTTGGGTCATTTTTTTGTTGCAGGTTTGCAGTCGGTCTTCCATGTTTAGCACTTTTCTGGGTGCTAGCACAAAACACTCAATTCTGTCACTTGGTTCGAGGGAGGAGGCGAGACGTGGAACTTGTCCAAAAGCAGTGAAATCAACAAATATCAACCTGTCCCTCAACAGCATGTTGTCGCTCAACAAACAGGGAAAACACAAGGAATAAAGATACAATACATACACAGCTGTCATAAGTGACAGTGTGAGGTGTGAGTACTCACCAACAGAATCACCAGATTTACAGCGTAATGTGAACGATTTGAGACACGTCCTCATATTAAACATTAAAGGCTTCCTGAAGAGACTTTTGGGGACTCTTCTGATAGCATTTGGCAGCTGTAGTACAAGCCCCTCCTCTTTTACACAATTCATCTCAGCATCTTTAGCTGTCTTGTGGTTGCCTGTGCTGTTGTCTTGACATTATGAATTATTTACACTCTCAACTTTAAATGACAGTGTTCCGGTAGGGTCATTACGATGTGTGCATGTTTCAACAGAAGTTCACAGCCTAAAGAAACATCCAAAATGATCATCTTTCCTTTTGAAAGGAACTATTGGTGAAAGGAGTGTTTTTTTTGCAGAGTCCTCGTCTTGTGAGCTGAAGGGGAGCAACACGCGGAGTGAGAGGATGTGCGAATGTTAAGGTGGCAAGAGAAGAGAGGTTGGAGAAAGTTTGAAGAAATGCTGTACGCTCGTCCAGCTGTGTAGAAAACATCTCACGGTCGACCCAGCGTCACCCAGTCAGAGTGTGCCGCCGTTCCTGACTGGTTACAGACGGTGATGAAGAACAAAAAGACAGAGAGACGAGTTACAGAGTCCGTCCTGTCTTCTTCTCCTTTCAGGCACTGTCACGGGCAGCCCGGGGCCTGACGTCAGTGAGGGACCCCTTCTTTCCTCCTTTGGTTATTTGTGATTTATTCTCCACTGTACTTTCCTCACCGTCCTATTTTATCCCCAGCATACATGCTCATCTGTTCTGTAAAACCTCTAAAGCAATAAAAAACCGAAAGTTCTGATAGCTAAACACGTTTGTCCATTAGAAGCAGTTACCATCCCACCGAGTGAGAGAGGGACGCACAACACAGAAAGCAATAGAGCAAATGAACAGAGAGATAGAAGTCGCTCTTATAAATCTCTCACTCCAGCTTCCTGCCTTCCGAGCAGAGTGCCTGTAAATCCTTCAGCTGTGACATGCAGGGACAGCCTCCACTGGCAGCCGGTCAAGAAGAGAGCGAGCTGCTGCTGAACACCCGCTGCCTGTCTCTGAGGGAGAGGAGTGCGAGTTAACGGGGTCAGGCTGGTACCCGTGAGAGGGGACACCAGGTCAGGAGGGGGGAGGGGGGTGAGGGCTGGCACATGTGCCAACAGCAGCTTTGCTGTGAGTTCACACAGGGTGCAGAATCCAAGAAGAGGGCGTTCTGCTTCCCAATAATCTGTATTTTGTGCTGGGATGAAGAATCATACCTTTAATAGGAATTTAAACATGACCCTGTTTACTGTCTGTCTGGACACTTTAAATAAAATTTAAAAAAATAAAGCGTACATCACACAAATTCTTTAGTTTTTAATGGCACTTATAGTTTGTGTGTGTGTGTGTGTGTGTGTGTGTAGGTAGGTTTACTTAACCTGACACATCTGAGCAAAATCTCCTTGTAAAAATGCTATACTAAACTAGCATTATTAAAAGACTATACTAGCTAGTTAGTCTTTTTTTATTGTAGAAATGCACAAGTTTTCCATTAGTGTTAGAGTGTGGGTTAGGTTATAGAGTTTATAACTAGTTGTGTATAAAAACAATAGAAGTCAGCAGAATGTCCCCATATAGATTGATAAGTAAACGTGTGTGTGTGTGTGTGTGTGTGTGTGTGTGTTTTGGTCATTTTTGGACCTTAACAGCTTAAATGGTTTTTTGAATGTTCTTCAAACCATGTGCTGTTATGATCCACAGAGACGAGATGTAAAGTTATACACGTTTGGAACAACACAATGGTGATTAAATAAAGATAAAATGTTAATTTTGCGTGACCTGTTCCTTTCATTTTTTACAGCCCGTCGATCTTTTCCACAAAGACTGTGTTGTGAGACATAACATGCTGTCATGTGAGAACGATGCTGCTCAGCACACCGCAGCCGAGGTCAGTGCATTCATGATGAAATCTGATCCTGGATCAGTGTTATAATGTGGTTTGGGTGGAGGGAGTGTCAGAGGTGGGGCATGTCAGAGGATCAGGGGCATCTAGGGTCAGGTAGCCGGTCTGTGTGAGAGTAAACAACATCAGTATGACTGTTTCACTGCAGCTCTTGGCAGATGCTCAGCTGAGACATAACCGCCTGCCCGGGTGACATATGTTACCCAGACCGCACCATATGCACACAGACACGCACTGACACGCACAGACACGCACTGACACGCACTGACACGCACAGACACGCACTGACACGCACTGACACGTACAGACACGCACAGACACACACTGACAGTTGATTCAGAGGTGTGTCCCTGACCTGCTGTATTTGTTTTACAGTGTGACAGTATCCAGCTGACTTTGTTAGAGACTCACACACACACCTATTCTCTTTTATCCACAGGAAAGATACACACAAATGAGACCATTGTTCACATGTGGTGAGAATATACAGTAGAGTTATAAAATGGATGTAAATAGCATTAGCTCAGATAGATAGTTTACCAGCTAACAATTTTAGGTTGGAAGAACGTTTCCCTAACGTTTCTGTTAGTACCGCCACCTCGTGTCAGGACAAGGTAAATAAATTTGCTTTTAAATGATATTTTAATGGTCAAAGTATATTTACTTTCACCATTGTATTCAGAATCCAGTATATATACTGAGTTCTGAATACAACTGTGCCTGACTCAAACTCATTTTTAAATGGTTTTGATTATGCGTTTTTGAATGATGTTACAAAATGACGTTTCACATTAATTTACATAATGTTCCCAAAAAACGAGTCACATCCTCAAACTCTTTAAGTCACCGATGGGAGAAAACAAGCAAACATGAAAAGTTTTCAACGTTATTTGTCAACTGCAATGTTAGTTAAAACTATGCGCTGCCTTTAGTGTCCTGTAGATGGCGCAATACATTTGATTACTTGTTGTATTTGATTTGTAATGTTGTGCATTTTTCGCTTCAAAAAGGTGAAGATGCTAAACATGAACAATGATGACGCTGAATATCATGTTTGAGGAGCTGGTTTAATGGTTCAGATGTTTCATAATAATAGCAGCTGCTGTACAATATTACTGTTTTAATATTTAATCATAATAATGTTCGCCTGTGCGGAAGTGAATATCATGATACTAATGTGTTGTGGGTATTAAAAGAAGTTGTTAAGGTGGTCTGAGTGGTTTATACCTAGCTAACAGGTAACGTTCCCAGAACGTTGTGTAACGTTCTCTAAAAGGTTATCAAAAACGTTCTTGCAGTACAGTTAGTAGAACATTTTTCTATTGTTATCTATATTATTTTTACATTGTTGGTAGAATGTTTTATAAATGTTACAGAATTTTAAAAAAGTTTGAATAATGTTCTTATAACGAGCAATAACGTTAATACAATGGCTAAAAAACTCAATGTTTTGAATGCCCCTAAAACTTCCAAAATTGAGGTTTTCACATTTTTGTTACTTAATGGAAACGTTACAGAAACATTCTTACAAGCTAGAATTGTTAGCTGGGTCACTGTTATTCCTCATACTTACTCATGACTGTGTATTCAAGCAGGTAAATTGCCCTAATGGAGACAGAAACAGGTGAGACATAAATTGGTCAGAAATGTGGATCATTTCTAATTAGCGAGAAATCCCAGCATTTAAATCAATTAGAATCTCCTGCGTAATGAAGAGAGATACACGTCTGTTAAATGATGTTTCTGTACGTATGATACCTTGAGGTGTCACATTACATTAATTTCTTAATGTAGCTCATGTATGTGCAGTCTTAAAAATAAAGATTCTTTACAGTGATGTCATAGAAGAACCATTATTGATTTTTAGAGAACCATTCAGTCAAAAGAACCATTTATTTCTTTATATAGTCTGTGGAACCTCGATTGTCTTGTTTGCGTGTCTAACTGTTAAACATGTAAACCAGTCTGAGTGTTTCTTAATCAGACCAAAACGACATGGAAAGTTTACAGTTTCTTTGTAACTCTGTTTACTTGTATGATGTTGAATGTATTAGATAATAAACCCATAACTGTTGTATTGCACGGAGACATTATTAAGTCATGTGGATATAATTGCAGAAATGCTTTAAAGTGAAATTGTATTTCAGTGAAAACTTCACAGATTTCAAAACGAGTAAAATTGTTTGTATAAACGTTCACAAGCACCTCTGTGTGTTTTGGCTTGTTGACTGCAGCAACACGCTTTGTTAAAACTATTTAAAAACATTATCTGTGACTAAGTCTTGTATAATTATTGTACATGCAAATTACATGCAAAGTCACTTTAAAGAAATGTCATTTATCAACAGTGTCATCAAAGCTATTTAAGTAAACGACAGGAGGTGATTAATAATGAAAACCTGATAGTAATAGTGAGAAATTCCAGCATGTGAAATATTTACCTGATATTTGTAAACCTGTTTTCTTTTTCTCATTTTATAGTTTCTTATGTCTGCTGACACACAATTTCTGTATCAACAATAAGATAAATTCCAGTCCCGTACATTGTAAAAAAACATGTTTTTTTCCCCTATTACGGGACAAAAACATAAAAAATGTTATTTGGAATGTTCTAGGACTTTGAAAGAACTTTGAGAGAACTTTTAGAGAACATTAACCCATGTTCTGAGAATGTTTCCTGTTGGCTGGGTTAGAGGTGTCTAAGGTTCTTTGAAACTTCAGCCCCAGGCCAGACCAGAAATGATCTGTCACAACCTGCTCGGTAGGTTGTCCAAACTTGTAGATCAAATGAATGTTAACATAGTTGAATTGATAGATGGAAGTACTTCATCTTGTTACTCATTAAACATTTGTAAGACTTTAAGCTTGATACAATGATCTTTGCTTTGCACTGTAATTGCATGTTGCGTGTTTGACCTACAGACGGAGCTCTGTGTCTCTACAGATGTAATGTACTTCTCAGCAGTTCTGAGAATGACTGTAATAATCTTAGGCTCATTTCCAGAGTGCTACGTCACTGAGTTTTCTCTCTCTTGAGCTGGCGGTGAAGTTTCACTGTATACACTCATCGCTCAGGAATGTGAATGGATTGTATTAGAATTCCCGGACGATGAGGGTGGCGATGAAGATGACGATGATGATGGCCTTCTACGGGTCCGAGAAGCGCATAGTTTATTATAAAGTCAATGACGATCCTGAGACAAAACACATATTTGCCTACAAAATAGCGATAATAATATAAAAAACAATATAACAATATAATTGTTTCGTTATTGTGTTTAAATGGATATTTTTCATCATTAAACTTCAGCAGTGGCCCGACTCCTCCATTTACAGTAGCAGCCTTCTCTCTGGAGCCCCAAAGAGGGCGTGGCCGAAGAAGTCCCCGCCCCGCGCCCCGTTGATTGACGCTCGACACTGGCCCCGCCTCAAACTTTTCCCTCCTTCGTTTTCCAGTGAAGTGCGTGAATTTCATACCAAGCCCATACTTCACATTCCTGCCTTACTGTCAAACCGGGAGAAATATATACCTCAAAACAACAGCACAGCGACATTAATATACGTTTACAGAAGCAAAGCTCGTGCTCCGGCTCGCTGACGGTGTTTCGCGTTCAGGTGAGTTCGGCCACAGTCTCTCGTTCTCTTTGTCTGGTCGCGGATCTCATGCCGAAGTTTTCAGATCTTTGTCATATTTCGCATTTTTCCTCGGAGCTCCCTGCGCTGGGTGGGATGAGAGACGCGGTTCGTGTGGACGTGCTGTTACTGTGCGTGTGTTTGGAGACTGTTGAACTCTGAGACGCTCGTTGTTTTTTAGGACTCAAACACGATTGAATTAGATGCTAAAGTTAGACACGCATCGCGTGTGTTGTTGAGAATGTGCCGCTGCTCCGCACGGGCCGCTTTCACCTCTCATGGCAGCAGTGTCCCGACACTTCCCATCGAAAGTAAGGGACGAGTTTTGTTTTTCCACAGATTTGTCAAGAGGAAAAGAAGAAGGAAAGACACACGCGAGGTGTCCGGAGAGCTCGTTTACTCCCTCATCGACGTTAACAAGTAAGCGTGTTTACGTCCCTGTTGAGCGGATTTCATATTTATTGACCACTTTTATGTTGACATGCATATAGACATAGAAAACTAGTTAAGTGCAGCTTTTTAACTAGTCCAGCTTTATGCTCGTAACTTATCATACAGTGTATTTCATGTGCAATGAAAACGGATGCCAGTATTGTAATAAAAGTGTGACTTTTAATAACCGTTATAATTATAGTGTAAGCGTCATTTAGTGTGACAGCTGTACAGACGCGCATATTTGCCTTCCAGCACATAATACATGTTTATTACATATACATCATATATTATATTGTTACCAGCGTGTCAAACATTAACAGCCATTAATCGGATGTTTTTGTATGTTATTTTGTTGTTGTTATCGATCAACTAGTTTATTAACGACACGTTAACCGTTTAAGTTGGTTAAGTCGAGTGATCTTCCCGCCCAAACTGTAATTTTCCTCAGATTCGCGCGTTTGACTATCAATGATTTCTCTCATTATCATCGATAATATTGATTTCTCACATTGTTGTGTATATTTTTTGGGCAGTTATGTATTTGCTGGTGAGAGGGTGAGAGCAGAGTGTATACAGTTGTGTTCTCCTCATAAATATGTATTATGTGTATGTAAATGTGTTTTTACACACATGTAAGTGTGGTTAGTTGTCGGACTGATTTACTATAATTGGACAGGTTTCGATGAAGAGAAATGCTGTACTTCAGGTTCAGCGGTGTCAGTTTAAGTCCAAACTGCCTCTTCAGGTTCTGCTGCCTGGTTTGGGTTGTTTTAGAAGTTATCTTCTTTAAGAAAGGTCAGGCCTAATGTGTTGTTTAGGTCCCAAAATCTCACACAAATGGCCTTAATGCATGTGGGTCAAGTATTTTTCAGGTTAAATGATATTTTATACAATGTGTTACATACATTAGACTTGAAGCTAAACAGTTAATCACAAATGGTTTGTAATATATTGGAAGTGGTAAAACTGTGTCTGTCTGTCTGTCTGTCTTTTGCACATTTAACTTTAGCAGTTTACTGAGATATTTCTCCAGTTTCAATTTCACTCTATATCTGATGACCAGCATATACATTTTAATAATAATGTTTCAAAATAGAGATAAAAAAGTAGTTCTCTATGTCTGGTACTGCAGGTTTAGTGTAACTTGGCTCTTAACGTGCACTCTCAGTTACCTGTTCCGGTATTTGACACATACATGATATGTGCACTGTACTGTAAGTCACTGTTAGACAGTGTTTATTAAACCTTACATGTAAATAGAAGTTTCACCGTTTATACAGTCTCTGAGGTGAGACGCATGTGTCATATTTCGGCAAAATCAAAGGCCACTAAAAGTGTATTGTTTTAGCCTATTAGACTGCTGCTGCTTTTTTGGCTTTTTGGCATCTTCATTATTTTATTCGCTCTTACTTTCGGCCCATTTAAGTATGTGTCATGGGTCTTGTGTTTGGGGGGGAGCTGTAGTGAAACAAAAAGGATTTTCTGTAACAGTTTAGCCACAATTTATCATTCTTGTACAAAAATCCCTTACTTTAGGAAAGATTTGAGGTCAACACATCTGTTCTTTGCATTGTATTTTAAGTAAACTTACATTTTTTGGTAATTTTTAACAGATGCTGCATGTTGCCTTTATTGGCTTCCGCAGTGAGCCACATTTGTTGATCAGCTGCAGTTTTGTCGTTCTCGTTTGCAGATCTCACGACTTTCCCCGATCTCTCTTTGCAGTCAGGCTCTGCTGATTTGCCATTTGAGTGTCTGTCTGTGCTCCCCTCACCAAATACAGCTTCACTGTTTAATAAGCTAACGAATCAGTTTTAATGATTTGTTTGTTCTTGCGCTGAGGTCTCTTACAGTACCCAAAGCAGCTCTGCAAGACTCTCCAGCCATTTAATGTAGAACTGAAGCTAAATTTTGTGTTCATTGTACTCAAGATAGAAATAAAGGGATGTCCTTCTTGAGAGATAGTGTGAGATCGGAGAGGATTGTTTGTGCCATGTGTTTGTGTTGTTGGCTAGTTGACAGTTCCTCTAGCTGGTTTGTGTTAAGGGCCCAGCTGAGATTGTAATGAGCCTCTTTCTGTTTGTGCCGACTAAAATGTTCTTTTAACACCCACTGCAGAAGTGGCTCTCCAAATGGTGAGCACTTATCTGTCTGTCAACAGAGCCCTGAACAAATATCTTGTGTGCGTGTGTGTGTTTGCTTTACCATTTATTGGGGACAAATTTGTCAAAACCTGACAAATCTGAGCAAAACTTCTTTTGGGGACATCATTTGTAAAACCGCTCTAAAATATAGTAAATAAAGTTTTTTATTGTAAAAATACAGAAGGTTTTCTGTTAGGGTTAGAGTGTGGGTTAGCATTTAACAACTAGCTGTATATAACCACAATAGAAGTCTATGGAATTTGATAGATAAGTAAATGTGTGTGTTCAAGCACTCGAAGAGTCTTTGAGATTGTGACGAGATTTTAAGAGTTTGTCCTAAAATGTGGCGTTTTAGATGGTGCATTTCTTGCGTCGCGTGTCATGCGTTGTTCTTGTGCTTTAGACGTGGTGTGTTAGCAGAGGGAAGCATTTTATACGGTTTTCAGTTCCTCGAAATTAAATTTTTCCTTTTTAAATGAAAGATTTCTTTCCCGTCATGGTTGAAGGAGCCCAAAGCCAACACACACCGCGTGTCGCTATGCTTTATTAATTATGATGAAGATGCTGCTTATAAAAGTGTGTTTACATTCGGAGGAAAATTAATGCCTGCTCTCAAGATATTTGTTTATATACATTTCCTGTGCGAGGGATTGGCCGATAAGATTTTTGGCCACTTGGTTGCTTTTCGACTGGAGGGAGGGGCAAGCTAGGGGCCAGAACAGTATAGTCTTTGTTTCTGTCTGTCTGAAGTTGCTAAACTTTCCAGTTGTTCTTGAAACCAACTGTTTATGGCTGCAAGTTCACAGCGCAGTCAGCTTCCCTCCGTATACACACACACCTAAGATCTGATATCCGGAAAAAGGAAGACAAATATTTTTGGAATTCATACTTTTATATATTATTATCCACCAAGATGGGTTTTTTTTCTTGTGCTGGTTATCAGAATTTAAGAATTATGTTGAATACTGTTGCCTAAAAATTGCTATGTAACGTATGTGACAGGCTTTTCTCTTGGTTAAATAGTTAATTAAACTGTTAACCATTGTGAACCCCTTAGCAACGCCCTAGCAATGAGGAAAATAAGCACGGCGTGAAGCATTACCAAAGCAGCTGTAATACTTTATATAGACAGCTGTGATCCAGAAGGTTTGACCAGTGAATTTTGCTGTGCAGGTGTGAATCTGAATTTACACACACCATGTTTGTTCTGGTATTTCCTAATCTTAACTTAGTCATGTTAATACACAAGAAATTAGAAATTAAAAGTAAATTTATTGATGCCGCTCTCTCTCTCTCTGTCTCTTCATCTCTCGGCTGCTATGGCATAGAAATGTGACATAAATCAGTACATGGGCCTCATAGTTTACCATCCCATGAGTCCGGTGGTGTCTCTCTGTGCATGTCTTTTCGTTTTGTGCGGTCTGGCATCAGCCTCGGCCTTTGCCACTAAATGACCAAGTCAGGCAGGAGCCACTGCTTCACAAATTCGCCTGAAGATTTTTCCGAGGAAAGTGCTGAATCAGACCATCGAGTGAGTTTTCTGGCACACATGAGGTGCTGTGTGTCACTCTTTCCTCTGTCGGCAGAATCAGGAGTGGAGTAAACCATATGCTGAGATCTGAAAGCATCCAGAAAAGTCCCCCCCCCCTGTATCATGTGAAACCTCAGAAATCAGACGCTGCTAGTATCCAGCAGATTTACATCTAACTGTCCTGCTTGTGCGGAAGGAAACACTTATTATTGACTGGCTGTGTCAGGGATTAATGTGTAACAAAGTAGTTGTGCGTTTCTATCAAATCTGAAAACATGAAATGTGTTTGGTGATCTTCATTGTTTCTGTCTGTCTGTTTCTTTCTGTCTCTCGCTTACAGTTTCTTTCTTATTAATTACTATTGTCTGTTAAACAGTTCAGGAGTGCTCTCTCTTTCTCTCTCTCTCTGTCCCTCTCTCTCTCTCTGTCCCTCTCTCTGTCTCTCTCTCTGTCTCTTCTACTGCTCTGATTGTTTCCTGAGTGCTGAGCCAAAAAGGAAGTTATTGGAGGAGCAGGGTAGAATTTATTAGAGCTAAACAGAAAGAGAATAAATGTGATTGAGGTGGAGTGGTAGAGAGAGACAAAATAATGCAAGGTAAATAAATGATGTTTTGTGATCAGAAGCGCTTGCTTTTACTTTTTAATCTATCAGTTTTGGAAGCATATTCAGGAGACATTTCAAAGTTTCGGTATCACAGAAGTCACAAGTCTGCATCAGAGGTCTGCTTGACTTTTAAGACTTTATCGATTAAATAAAGTCTTCATTAGCATCGCATCTAAAGCGCCAGACATACGCAGAGCATGTGCATGAATGCAGACAACTGTAGCTGCAGGAGGCTGATTTCATGCATGCTTGTATATCAGAAGGTGTCAATGCAAGATTGTGTTGCGTTTTCAGTGCTACTGTGCAGTACAGTGTCACATTAGTTACGTTGATTCACTTCACAGTATTCAGTGTCATGAACTAATATCTGTTGCTTTCTTTGTGTTAAATGATATTAATGTTCAACAAATGCTATATTCAGCCTGGAGCACAGACTCATAGTTGACCTCAAATATGCACATGTGGCTAATGAACATAATTGTTCATTAAAAGTTATTGCATAATTGCTTCTCCTGCCTTTTGAAGTTGGAAAACACAAGAAATATGCACATTGCAGTAAATGCATGCAGCCTGTTTTAAAATGATGCTTTTTTTTAATTGGATAAAATCCATGGGACACCAGAACAGTTAATCTGGTTAAACAGGGTTAACCTGGACAGACATGTTTATCTGGTTGGCCACCCATAGGTTTTATAGTAGCCGGTTCCTGGTGTGTGGCCTCATGTCTGAAGTCCATAAACACGGAGTGATTTTAAAAGACAGACCTTCACAGCTAATAAGCTAAAGCAAAAAAGCACCAGAAAGGCAGGTTTGCAACTCAAGTCCACGTATATCAGTTCCTCAGAACATGTTCAGACTGCTGCAGTCACATGATCAGCCCCTAAAGTGTAAAAAGAGTTTCGACCAATCACATGCTCGCTGCATTTTTAAACGGCCCAACAGATTTGCAAGTACAAAATCCTTCAGCAAACTGTGATCTTTAAAATATCCTGCCATATCCTAATATTTCCTTACACAATTACTCACTGTGGCAGCCTTGTTTATGAGATTTTCTTAATCAGGTGCAGTTGTAATGAATCATACAAGGGATGGTGCAGAATAAATTACCCATCAGTGCGTCAGTTTCCTCTCCGGAAGATTATAACCAGCAGGAAGTGCATGCCTGCTTTTGTTTTTATTCTGCAGTGACCAGGCAGATGAAGTGTCTGCAGTTTTGGCCATAGTTGGAAATCTGTGCTGGACAATGAGGAGAAGAGCAGAGAGACTTCTGAGTTCAGACTCTAAACAGCTTTATCTGTAATCTGAACCTAGCTAGCAGCTGCTGCTACCCATGTCAAGCTCTGTTGTTCTCTGTTCAGTGTGTGTGTGTGTGTGTGTATACTCTCGTGTCAGTGGGGAGCGGGTGTGTTGTAGAAGCTGCCTGCAGGGATCCTCTCCCTGGCGCTTTTGCCAGCATGTGTTTCAGCTGCAACAGTTTCTTAACAAATCTCACATTCTGAACCACATTCAACAGGAAAAGCAGTTGCAGGAACTTCTGTTGAGAGAGATCTGTGCATTTGTTCCAGTACTTAAAAAGGTCATTGTTGCTGTGACCTGCCGTATTGTGAATACTTCAGTTCTGCGTCCAGGTGTGGGTTTTGTGTATAGATGGTGCAATTAGTTCTGGGTAGCTGTTAGTTTGATGTGACTTTATTCTTTGCTGTCAGCTTCATCGCAGATATTTCCAGATCTCTTGTGCCTTTTGTTTAGGTTTCGTGTCTAACAGAATGAGTGCCGCAAACAGGTAAACAAATGGTAGGTTATGGTTGTTAAGTCTGGCTCTCTGCCCATCAACCAATGGCTTTCTTCTTCATTCTGTCTTTCACTGGCAGAACAGCGTGAAGACCTTCCTCCTGGACCGGATCCTCCACTCGCTTGAGTCCCGCCAAAAAGTGTCCGTCGGGGACGACTAACTTACAGATGGACTTCAGCACTCTCTCTCAGAGTCTTGAATTGTTTGCACTGGAAAGTCCCTCTGCTCCTTTGTCAGTCAGCGGAGTCCCTGAAATGTAATAAGATGACTTAATGAGAGTGGAGAAGACATGATGAAACGCAGGACTTTAATATGTGAGATGAGCTCTGTTACGAGCATCTTTACCAACAGAATTCAAACATTACATTCATCAAGGACTGACGTTGTACAATGTACGCTGGTTTTGAGTTAGTTTAGAACAATCCAGATTCGGTTTCTGCCCCTTAGCAGATTTGTTTTTTAATTCATAAACTAATGCCTGATTTCTTGTTGCTATGTAGATTGATTTGCTTATTTACCATTTAGGGAAAAGTTTTCTTTAGAAGGTGACTCTTAGTCTAGTATGCTGGTAGTGTGGTGTAGTGGTCTATTAGGTTATTGGTATGGGGAATAATTAGGGTATTGTATAAGCCACCATTGTACCCTTGAACAGACACTTACAAAGGGATAGATCACCCAAAAGTGAAAGTTTATCCATCATTTACTTCATTCAATGGGTGCCACTGTTGTCATAATATGTTCTTTGGTGTTCCTCAAAGGCAAAACAGTCATACTGGTTTGGAATGACAGGGGGGTCAATGATGAATTTTCCTTTCTGGGTGAACTATCCCTTTTAAATTTGTTTGCTCCAGTAGTGTTGTTTGTCTAGTAAGTAATGAATCTAATTCTCTGACAGAAACACTTCAACCGTTTAGATTTTTGGTCATTTCTATCATGTCTATCAGTTGTATAATAGGATGTTCTGTCAGTAAGGCATTTTACAGCTCTCGTTCGGTCTTCTGTTTATGACAGTAGCTCTTGTGCATGACTTTGAGTCATGAACAACCTCTCTTAAAATGAAAATCTAAAGCAGCCACCACGTAAACCTCAACCATTGCCTCGTTCCTGGAACTAAAGGCATTATGATTCTGGTAAAAACATTTCTGGCAACTTCAGTCTCACCCGAACTCCTCCACTGTTCCATGTTAGACCCCACTGGTTTCTCCAGTGGAGAAAAAGTTGGTCATGCCTCCATGTTTTGGAACCGATATTACATCATACTTTTTGAAGTGTCTTTTTCTGGTCTTGTTGTTGCAGAGTTGATCTTTGAACTAGTTTCAGTACATATAAATCATTGTGATTGTCACTCTGCAATATCACAGCTGGTAACAACAGTTCCTGCTGTGAGGGCTCAGTTCATTCAGTGGATGTGTGAGCTGAATGGCTTTCCCTGTCTTATTGACATTCCCGGACCACATGGAAATTCTTCAGCATTATAGACTGATGAAGAGCTCTGTTTGGTCTCTGTTAGAGAGAGGGAAAGCAGCAAATCTGCATGTGTCCAGTCACTTAATCATGAGTTGTAAAGTCTTTATGCTGGTGCTTATTTTTGTGTAATAACTGAAAGCTGTATTCGAGTGGGTAATGTTAAAGGAATGTATCGTCTGATAAGGGCCCGTTTTGGACCAGATGTTGTGCAGTTGTGTTTGTCTTTTGTGTCTCTTCCTGCTTCTCAAATGAGAGCAAACAATGTCATTTTGCTCATTCGTCTGCATGTCCGATTTTCGGGATGCAAGAATTAGAGAACGGATTACCAGAAATTATTTTTATATCTATCAGTGTGTTTTGCAGCTGCTTATTTTTTTGCTCAAAGTCTTGATTATTTTAAATGTTTTTTACAGAACTTAATAATGACAAACTCATGTTGTATATATTAAAGTACTGTGATATTATTAAATCACTAAAACACAGTGTTGCTGCGAAGCGTTTGAAAGTGCAGCTGTGGAGTTAGCCTGCTGCTAGCTAACATTACTCTGTTGCTTTATCAGGAGCACACAAACCATTCAGTTCTTCAGACGTGCTGATGCTGCGGTTTGTCCACAACAATCCCACTGTTTTTCAGACTTTAAAGTGGATGTCTAAATTGGTCAGCCACCCCCCACACCCCTCCCCAACTCCAGCACTGCTTGCTCTACCCCCCCCACCTCCCCCTCATCTTTTGCTCTCCTCTCCTTATTTGGGCAGAGTACTTGGAAGTGAAGGGTGGGGAAAAGGGTAGAGTGAGAAGGGGTTGACGAGAGAGAGAGAGAGAGAGAGTGTGCACACCACACTTTCTTAATAAGGACATGTCTGGAATTTAAGCTCAGCTCTCTCAGTATACACATTTATCTCTCACCGTCTCCCCTAGTACACACACGCGTTTACTTATGTATCTGAATGGTGACATTTCATAGACTTCTATTGTTTCTATACATAACTAGTTATAAACTATATAACCTAACCCAGACTCTAACCCTAATGGACAACTTTCTGCATTTTTGTTATTACAAAAGTTGTTACACAAAATTCGGACCTCCCCAAAAGGAGGTTTTGCTCCGATTTGTCAGGTTTTGATGACTTTTGAGTACAAATGTGTCCCCAATATGTGTTTAAGTAAACCCCCACACACAGAGCCTTTCAGAGCATATGTCTGTTCACAGTGAAGCAGTTTATCATGTGTTAAGGTGGTTGTATTTAGTAACAGGGCTGACGATTGTTTATTTATAAGTCAAGTGTCTCTGTTAATCAAATTACTTTCTGGGTCACTCATATAATGCGTCTATAATATGTCAAATGTACAGGATCATAATATGCAAGTTATTGCTGATATCTGGGGTTGAGTTGTTAATTTATTAAACTGCAGCGTGACCCAGTGACACCCTAGCAACCATCCAGAACATGTCTCTTTAAGAAAATGTACAAATCGAGTTCTAATAAAGCTGTGTATGAAAAGATACATACTGACTACTGATCTCTGGATGTGTTTGACTGATACTTTGTCATTTCACACACAAAATACACATTGTGTTTGAGGTATTGTAAAGTACTGAATCCTAAATCTAGGATTATATATCATCCTGTCTAGCCCGCAAATGTATAATGTAGGATTATATACTGTATGATATACCTGGATCTCGGTATGTGTTCTTTGTTGTGCCACTGTTTGCTGCTTTCAGCTTCTTTGGAGTTAAAGCCTCTGTGACCTGTGAAGTGTGTAATGGATAGTTTGTGTGTTTTCTTTCAAATCCCATTTGGAGCCCCTGAACAGGGCCAGCTTTCTCCATTTGTGAGAGACCAATAGCTCCAAATGTTGGTTTCTCTACAAGAAGAAACATTTGAGAAACATCAGAGAGAAACAAGTCTATCACCTCTGTGTAACCTTTCTTCTCATCATTCTGAGGTTCTGCGATACTTACACGGAACACGCGATGGCTGCGACGGTCCTGATTTCACCCGATGAATGTTGTTGTTTGTCGTCTCTTAGAGATTTGGAATCCTATTGCGTTGCTAATGATTCACGCAACTGTGTTAGATTGTGCTGAGGTCTGAGTTTGCAATGTCAAAGTAATTAGACTGCTCACATATTCCAGTGCTCGCCGTTGTTTTACTCATTCTGTGTCTCTGGACTGCCAAACCAAGCTTAGTCTTTGTGTGTGTGTGTGTGTGTGTGTGTGTGTGTGTGTTTGTGTGTGTGTGTGTGTGTGTGTGTGTGTGTGTTTGTGTGTGTGTGTGTAACCAGAGCGTTTGAATATCCTCAGAAGAAGGTCACAAACGGAGTCCACTGTATTTACCCGAGCTGCGCTTTTGTCAACATCAGCAGAAATAAAATATTGAAATAAAAGGCTGAAGTATGTGGGCACACCATTGACTCCCGGGACATGATCTTCATGAACAATAGCATGTGAATAAGCAGCCTGAAAAACACTCAAGATCTTTTAACTGTGCTCAGGCATTTAGACGGCCGCATTTGGCCGCTCGTCCCCGACCACAAGCGTTTTTGCAGGCCAGCATTAATTATCTAACCCTTTAAAATGGTTTTTTATATAATGTCGCAAATTCGTTTGTCATTTTGGGACGTTAGCGGAGAGGAAATTGTAATGAGTGTCGTGCCAGTGGAGGACAGAATTAAACCTGAATTTGAATGCATGAACTCAACGACTAAGAAGTGCTTTTGAGGAAAGTTATCTTGTTGTGAATGAGCTGAATGCGGCAAGTCACCATGAAGTCAAAATGTACTATTCTTATTTCCTTATGGAGTATTGCAGTGTTTTCCACAATACACAGGAAAAAATCTAACCTGGATGTGTCTCTCAGTTGTATAGCGTGGGGGCTCGTGGCAGGGCCCGGTAAGAGCCGTCACCATTGCGTCTAACAAGTGGAGTGCGAACGGCAGCCCGGAGGAGGGGCTGGAGGATGGAGGAGATGACCTGGACAAGGCCATGGATGGAGATGCAGAGGGTGTGTGGAGCCCGGACATCGAGCAGAGCTTCCAGGAGGCTCTGGCCATCTACCCGCCCTGCGGCAGGCGCAAAATCATCCTCTCAGATGAGGGAAAGATGTATGGTGAGTTTGAAGCACTGTTTGTACTCTTAGTCGTAGCATTTAAAACATGCATCGTAAACCTGCTCAACTTTAGCCTCTGTTGGCTTAAATCTTCAGCTCTCTTAAAAACACCTCTTCTTAAAAAGACTTCTGATTGTCTGTCACTGCAGATGACAGACAGTGTGAATTCCCCTTTAGTTTGTGTCCTAACCAGTTGTACTGGGTAGCCCAGCCCTCGTCCTGGAGCTTCTAGCTGACAGATTGTTTTATTTGTTTTGAGGAAAGCAATAATCGGTCGCAAAATTTCCGTCTCGTAAACGGAATTTTGCAGAAACGTTCGACTGAACAAGTTACAGAGAAACTTCACTAAAGTCAAAAACACATTTACTGAGATCGGCCGTTGAGTCTTTTAGATCATATCAGTAAAAGGTCTTTGTGTGTCTGCCGGCTGTAAGACACATGTTCTCAGATATGTGGGATGGAAAGGGCACAGTCATGGAAGGATGAAAGCTAGAGAAGAGATAAGAGCGAGGGAGATCATGGACAGATAAAGAGGGATGGTGATTTGGTTCGACGTTGCGCACCGGTCGCTAAATCCACGTGTCGTTTTCCCATTCATAAACCGTCATGAAGTGCTAGCTTCCCTCTCATGTGAACTTGTATTTAATAGCACCTGTCTGTGCCTTTATTTTATAATGTAGGTGCACAGATTTAATTAAACCGAGGAGAATGCAATAGAAAAGGAACTTGTGTGCCTGCACTCCTACGCACACAATCTCACACGCACACACACACACACACACACACACACACACACGCAGGTCTTAGCCAGCAGTTGTGTTTTTCACACTGCAGGGACGGTATATGAAACAGGTCTGCACTTGTCCTGGAGTAGCAGAAGGTACAACGGGCCAAGCAGGAGACACGTTTCTCAAGAAAGTATCTTTCTCTTGTTTCCTTCTCCTCCTGCTTATTGTCACCCTCTCCTCGCTTGTTGTAACTCCGCTGTTCTCTGTAAACCCCCAGACTGGTTTTATTTATCGTCTCTGATTATTAGCAACTCGTTTCCAGACCTGTGAAGATTGTCGTTTATTTTCTTTTTCCCTCCCTCTCACTCAGTTGAAAGAGTGGCCAAACCAGCTCCGTCTGTCTTGCTCAATCAAGGTTTGTTCCCCCACAAGATTTTGCTCTCACTCCTTTCTCCATTTTCTCTCTCTCTCTTTGTCTTTTCTCTAAGTCTTCCTCTGAAGTGAGGTAGGTCTGCCCTGAGGCGGAGCGCGTTAATGAGTCCAGGTGCAAAAAAGTGTTTCCACTTTTGTAATGTTCTCATTAAGCTGAACAACAGAAACTGCTCTGTGCAACGCTTCTGGCTACACAACCTTGACTTCATGTGTTCTTCGGTTCAGAAATTTAATTCATATCGCAACTTTCCTGGGCCACTAGCATAAGTACCGCCACAGTCACTGAAAATCGCATTTTAAGTGTAAACAATAAGACCTGCTCTAGCAAAACATTTGCATCTGTTTGCATACTCGCTCAGAGATTGTTTATAGCCGAACACTGCTAAGATGATGAATTTACCCCAGATTTAGAAAACACACATGGCTGTATCTGGTTGGTTCATTCTTGCTCTTGAGAGCAACATGCCTCTCGTTCAGATGTGTATTGGTAACAGCAGATGTAGGTTTGGCTGGATCGGGCCCCAGGTGTTTGGCTTTGGTTCTCTCCTCTTCAAACTGACTCTTCTTCTTTTCTCTCTTCAGAGAAACAGACAAGACAAACACGAGTGCTGGTTTGAATTAGCAAACCAAGTCTGGAGATTTAAACCAGACAGAGAAATACACGGCACGCTCAGAGGAATTGTTCTGATCTCAGACCAGTGCTGGTGAAGAGACATTCAGGTCTTTCAACCTGATCGCACAGGAAACAGTTTTACAAGTTAAATGTGAACTGTAAAAAAAATATAATGAATAAACGCAAGCATAAAGGTCCACCCATAACCCCCCTAAACCGAACCGTTATCATAAAGTGCTGTTTCTGAGCTGTTACTTCATCACTATGTGGGGAGTATGCAGTGGGGGAGCTTACAGTGGGGGAGCTTACTAGATTTTGGGAAAGAGTTAGAGCTTAGTTTGAGGTTACATCATTCAAGCTTGATCTTTCCCCCTGATGTTAAATTTAAACTAAGTACTGACTCACTGTTTAGTCAGAAGGACACTCCATCTCTCTGTGTTAGATAAGAAAATACTGCTATAATAACATTGTTGATAGGACATTGTTGGCATTTTCTGAAAGTTTAGACTGTGTGTGTGTGTGTGTGTGTGTGGTATTAATATTCATGTTTATGTTTTGATGTTGAGGGAATCCTTTGAATGAATGAATAATATTTAGAAACTACATGATCGTGTGATATCCTTGATTCTTGTTTTTATTTCTGTTTTTAATTCAGTCAGGTTTCAGCTCATATCTTGTCTGATGCAGGTTTGACGGTTTAGTTCAAATGAAAAACTGGTTCCACATTTAGATAAACTGGCTGTTATTTGAGTCTGCAGTTTAACTCGTTTCTGGTATTCTGCTAACCAAGCTGTACCCATAGTTTTATGTTTTTAATCAATCAAACTGTCAAAGGCGGGAAGATAGCCTTGCAGAGGTCAAGAGTCCCAAATACTTTTTTTTCTTTTTTTTGTAAATCAAAGTAAATTGTGTGTCACAATTTCACAGCCATCCCATAGAAGAACCATTTCTGGCTGTTATGGTTCCCTAAAGAACCTTTAACATCCGTAGAACCTTCCTGTTTTACAAAAGGTTCTTGGTAGTGGGAAAAAGGTTCTTCAGACTATAAAAACAGGTGTATGCCATCACTCAGAAGAACCTTTCAAGAACCTTTTATTCCAGCTGTGGCCGGGAAACTGCCAGGAAAGCGTGTTGCCTCATGGAGTGACTGCTCAGACCTGCATCTGTAAACGCCTTCATTTACATACAGTCATCTGATGGACTTGAGCTCTGCTGCTGAAGAAGCCCTCTCATGAAGAGCATGAATGACATCAGCACTCAGAATACAGCACTGATGTGAGGTCTAGTGAACGCCTGAACCGGGCCTGCAAACGCCATGTAACGCGCACAAGCTCTGTTTCTAAAATTAACGAGCAGAAACCAGTGTCACATTGAGATGGCTTTTTATTGTTATATTAATAATATTGAGGCTGAGTTGAGTGCACGTGTCACACCCATGCGTGTCGCTCGCCAAATGTCAAGCCAACTTTAATTTACAAGATTAGGTGCAACTTTTTAGTTTCTGTTATTTCACCCTGGCTTTGCCCGTGATTTACAGCCCTGTGAATGGCAGAAATGCTGTCTGTCTGGTTTCATAGCTGTTACGGTGTCGAAATATTTTCCACCAGCAAGATATTTTTCCACCTGTCTTTTAAGTGTTGAAGCCTGCAGGAATACCCTGCACCCTGCAGACTGCTCTAAAAACAGAGGATGAGACTAACCGTGCTGGATATATAGTCCACCTTATGTACTAGTTCTGCTCAACAGCACGTTTGTCATGCACAACAGTCTACACAAAGTGTGAGAGGCATTTGAAGGGCACATGAGTCTGTCTGATAAGATGAGTGTGACACCCCACACACACACTGCAATGTGTTGGGCCCAGACATATTTTGATTGAGGTGTGATTTAGAAGACACTGGCATTGTAGTGATTCTGTAGGAAGTTAAAGAAAAAAACTGCAAGCAACGGTTTACAATCGTAAGATTTATCTGCTCCGCCACAGCACTCCAAACTGCTGCTCTGCAGGAGAACCGAGATGTTAACACGCGCCGAGTGCACGCGTCGTCCACTTGAATGTTCTTTTTCAACAGTCTAAGAGCAAAGGTTAAGAAACCTGAAGAGGGAACAAGAGATGCGAGGTCAGAATGTGGAACATGGGGACCTCATGTTATTCTTTACTGCTTGCATGATTGTCCATAACAGGTGAGGATGTCTTTTGGGGAGGGCAGGGTGAGATTCAGCTGCTGTTGTTTTGCAGAAACAGCAAAGAACTTTGTCTCCCTCTTTTCACTTTCTCTCTCTCTCTCTAAATAAGTGCCAGACTGTTGCCCTCATCAAGTTGTGTGAGCAGATGTCACAGGTGCAGTGGAATGCAGAGAATGCAGAGAGAGGGTGTGTCAGGGGCTTACAAAAACCCACCTCTCTCAAAACTGCAACACACCTTTATGGGCTTATTCATTTGACCGCTAATACTGTCTGCATATAACTTCCTTATAAAGCCAGAAATAGTCATGAATACATTCAGATCTCCAGAACATCATAGAACGCTTGTGAGGGTGTTTCTGTGGAGGGGTCCAGATCGCTACACTCCACATGATTTTTAAATGCATTTTATCCTTGACCTGTCTGACTATATTATTCTATATTCATATTGGTAATTTAATGGGCAGGTGTTGGGTTGGATTTGAAGTATCTGTAAATTAATTGGTCATTAATTTGTGTATGTAGTTTGTCTGGTGCGACGTTTTATGTGAATTATTTGTTCATTTACCTCTTGAGTGTGATTCACCTGCAGATTTTAAAATCAGTAGAAATGTGTCAGGTTTATTAAGCTTGTTTGCATGCAGTTGTAAATCAGCAAACCTCTGAACCCTCTATAGACAGTCTGTTACTGCAACAGATTTTCCCCTGTAACGTTTCTCCACTGCTGCCACCTCATGGCAGAACAGAAGTGCTTTCGGTTCGGAACAGTGCTGAATTGTGTTTGAATGAAAAAATGAGTCATTCACACAGCTGGAGGATATTCAACCATATGAATGTTTGATTATTAAATCATTTATGTACCTGTGAATGAATAAGTCGGTGATACATTTAAACTTCTTTAAGGGTAATTTTTGTGATCAAGGTTTTAGAGACTTGATGCTTTTATGACCAGAAGCATAACTAGAGGAGCTCAGTTTGGTCTCATTTTAAGTGTAATGTGAAATTTACCCCACAGAGTGACAGCTTTATTAGTTTGATGTTTGTGGTTCTAAAGCTCGTCAGGTCTGCACGTGTTGTGTGCGTGTGTGTGTGCGTGTGTGTGTGTGTGTGTGTGTGCGTGTGTGTGTGTGTGTGTGCGTGTGTGTGTGTGTGTGTGTGTCGCCATCTTTTGGTCACTTCAGTTCTAGAACGTTTCTAAACGCTTCTTCTGGATTTGTGTTTCAGGTCGTAATGAGCTTATTGCCCGATACATCAAGCTAAGGACAGGCAAAACCCGCACGAGAAAACAGGTATTTACCTCAGCAGTTTTGTAACGTGTGTTTTTTAATATAATTTATAAGTGTATGTCATGCTCATTTTAATTTAAATGTGTGTTTGCGTGTTGTGAATGGGTTAAAGAACATGTAACCTTTTAAATAATTAATGAATCGCTTCTGGTATGAACGAAGCACATGGTAAATGTGTGTTGTCATGTGACCGTTGATGTGTGTGTGTGTGTGTGTGTGTGTGTGTTTAAACTGTGTTGAAATTCTTCAGGTGTCTAGTCACATACAGGTGTTGGCACGGAAGAAAGTGCGCGAGTATCAAGCAGGTATTAAGGTACGTTAAAAGCACGACAGCTCAACTCTTTCCTCTTTAGTTACGGCTTCTCTCTCTCTCTCCTCTGGCTCTTTCTCTTTTCCTCCTCTTTTGCTTTACTCTTCTGCAGGTTTCTAGCCACTTGCAGGTTCTTGCCAGGAGAAAATGTCGCGACATACACTCAAAGCTGAAGGTATGCGCTTTCCTGCTTGTGGGGCGGGGCTTATTGCAGTTTGCCTTTGCACAAACCAGTGAGAGATCAGGATAAGTTCCAGTTATCGATTTGGCTGAATAAAATGTCAACAAGGTCAGAGTTTAAGCGTCGAGCTGCTTCCGTCAGAGTTCATGAGAAATAAAGAGGGAGAAGCTAAGCATGTTGTTTTGTGTAGTGCGTCGTTGATTAGTTTCATACTTACGAATGCTGGTGTATGATCTGCTGTACCACTGAGCTCTTCTGCTGGCTTTCCTGTGACACTCTGTTTTTTCAACTTCTCTTTCTCACAACCAAACTCCAAGAGTCTCACCACTGTTGAGTTTCTTTTGAGAAATCTGTGAAGATCTGCTGAAGGATGCAAAGTTCTGAGCATCACACATCTGACATGTCAAGTATTTTATTCAGACATAATCAATTTTATGTTTTGGTAATATCCTTAATAAAAGTGAGATGTTTGAGGAGCTTCTGTCGAGTTTTGAACTTGTTTAACACTGTTGCATTGTAGATGGTTGTGTGGCGCCCCCTGCCTGTGTTTACGCGACCTACAGGGTGCCTCAGAAAATGTTCTCAGTTTACATGCATTCAAAACGTTTCTTAACGTTATAAGTTCATTTTTGGTTCAGATATATTGTAATAACGGTTTTTGAAGGAACAAGCCTTCAGTTTACTGTGTGTTTAGTTTTTAAAATATGGCAATGTTTGCATGACAGGCTGTGAAAATATAAAACTTTTGGCCTAAATGTCATTTTTAAGGTACAGAAAACTGTCCAGTATTCTTCTTGTCCAAAGATTTAATGTCAGTTTTGTAAAAGTGGGCTTCGAGATGCTGTACTAATGGTCTTTCTTTCCTTTGATTCAGGCCATGAACTTGGTAAGTGTGGATTTGAATTGTGTGACTTTTTGTTGATTTTTTTTCGCTTGGCTGTGCTTGGCTGTCGTGCGCAGCTTACATTCATCTCTGATATGATAAGCTCCTCTATTCTGTCCTGCGGTATATGTGTAGATCACTCATAACTCATATATCAGCCGTATGCCCGGGTCACTAAAGTTTCTATATTGCTCCTCTTTTAGTTTTATAATTGTGCTACAAGTTTTATTCAGTAACGATGCGTTTTATATAAGCAGAAGACATAATTGCAGTCTATTAATTAATGTAGTTCTCCTCCTAAATGAGCCATCAGTCTTTTTATGATGCACATTATAAACTCAGCCTTTGGAAAACCGGAATGTCATCCCAGACTAGGATATAGGAGCTCGGCGGGGATATTTTCTGAATGAGTGTTTTAATGATGCTGGTGTGTGTTACAATAAACTGTTTGTTTGTGTTTGATGTTAATAACGATGTTATAGCAATATTTGGGTGAATCATTTACGACCAAAAAGTTGATCTGATGTGAAAAAATACATTTAAAATGTTTTTAACAAGAAGTAAAATACAGTAAAACGTGGTGAATGATGTGACCTGTATCTTAAAAATACAGGTTTTCCACACTGCTTCTTACAGCATAACCACAAGGAAGAATGATATGTATCATAATATATATTTAACATAAATACAGACGGTACAGAGTAATAAATGGCACTGCACATGTTTTTGGATCTGGGTCGTGAAACCATAATTTCAATGTTTACAGTGTTGCTCAGTTTTAATCTTTTATGTTGCTTTTTGCTTTTCATCTTTCCATTTAAAGGGAAATTCAGAGAGACCAAAAATCCCAAATCATTTAGCGTTTTTGTTTTTTCTTCAAAAAGACATTCAGTATCCAGTAACATAACAGTTTATGAAGAAGAGGACGTTATTCTCCATGTGATCCTTGTTCTGCTCTCTGATCTTCTTTTGTAAATGTTTGCCGCCTTCTGACGCTTGCGTCTGATGTCTTTATCGTACTGCAGCAGGCTGCTTTGCATTATTTTTGCCATGCTGTTTTGTCATTAACTGGAGTGTGGCTCATGTGTGTATGTTGTTCTGTAGTATTTCACTCACCTGTGTCTTATCTCTCAGGATCAAGCGTCTAAAGACAAGGCTCTACAGAACATGGCGTCGCTCTCCTCCGCTCAGATCGTGTCTCCGAGCTTAATCAAGAACCCTCTTCCGCCTCTTCCGCAGTCCCCTTACCCCCCCACAGCACGGGTACAAGACAGATCATATCCACAGTCAATTACATTTTTGTACATTTTTGAAATCTTGTAAATGTGTTGCTACTTTTTTATTCCAGTTCTGGCCGACCCCTATCCCGGGACAGCCTGGACCCTCTCAGGAGTGAGTGGCTCATATAAACATACTTTTTTTGTGTTCCTGTGTGTGTGTGTGTGTGTGTGTGTTTGTGAGCACATGGCGTCTGTCGTGCTCTCCCCCCACGCTGAAACAGGTGAACTTGCGCTCCTCCGATACAGCCAATCAGAACAGCTGTGGGTTACCTGACATGTAATATGAGAGAGATGCCGACTTTCATTCTAAATAAACGGATAGAGGCATTTACAGCATTGCATTTTTTTAGTTATATATTGTTTTATGTAAGTAAATATTTCTTAAGTCTTTTAAAATGCACATTTTGCATTTGATTCTAACAAATCCGACTTCTTTTTTAGCATCAAGCCATTTGCAGCCCAAGCTCCTTATCCAAACTTAACAGGACCCGTTCAGCCAGCATTATCATGTACGTGTCTTCAAGTCTCACTACTCGGTTTGGACTGCCACGTTCTTGACTCTGTAATATGATGCATTAGACGGTCGGACATGAAGAGATTTTTACACACAATCGACCAAGCAGTAATGTTAATACAGTGTCTATGAGAACTAGATGTTTTGAACGTTCCTAGAATGCTTTTGTCACTTCATGGAAACGTTAAGGAAACATTTTTACAACCTAACATTGTTTAGACATGTCCTGAGGTCATGTGGCAACAATGTAACATACTGTTTTTACGACTAACAAAAACCAGTATGGACCGTTAAGTATGTAGTAAGCACACAGTATATTAATATTCATAGTTCTCTTTACACATACTCTTTTACTGTTTTCTTTGCGTCTCACTTACGCCCCCTTGTGTTTGTCTCCAGCATACGAACCTCTCGCACCTCCTCTTCCTCCGGCCGCCACCGCGGTGCCCGTGTGGCAGGATCGCACCATCGCCTCCTCCAAACTGCGTCTGCTGGAGTACACCGCCTTCATGGAGGTCCCTCAGGACCAGGACTCTGTGAGTCCAGAGAAACATCATCAGAAACGGCTCCTCCAGCTGAGTGAATCTTAATAACATCATCCTCAACCTTTCCTTTACAGTACAGCAAACACCTGTTTGTTCACATCGGCCAGACCAACCCGTCCTACAGCGACCCTCTCCTGGAAGCAGTGGACATCAGACAGATCTATGACAAGTTTCCTGAGAAGAAAGGAGGACTTAGGGAGCTGTATGAGAAAGGCCCTCAAAACGCCTTCTTTCTGGTCAAATTCTGGGTGAGCTATACATACACATATATATATATTTGTAGCTGGCTGAGCCAAAATGTGGTTCTTAGACACATACTTGCCTCGTATTTCTCCTTTATTTGTTTTGGCTAGATTTTTAGGCTGTTGAATCATCTCTGTTACTATAGAACAAAGTCTGAACCCTGACTATTATATTTCAGTAACTCGCACGTTATTTGAACGAAGGATCATGCATCTAGTCTACATTGTCATTTTTGGGTGGACTATCCCTTTAAGAAGTGCGCTGTTTTATATAAAGGATACATCACTCTCAAAACGTCAAAGCAACACTCACAACCTCTCAGAAACCAGCTAGGACACATTAGCATTGTGCACATGTGCTAAAAACTAGTGTTTAAAATGAGTGTATTTCTGCATCTCAGGCGGATCTCAGTAACGGTGGAGTTCAGGATGGCCCGGGTTCCTTCTATGGTGTCAGCAGCCAATACAGCAGCTCAGAAAACATGACCATCACCGTCTCAACCAAAGTTTGCTCCTTCGGCAAGCAGGTGGTGGAGAAAGTGGAGGTGAGTGTGTTGCCTGATTCATCCTCATACCGACATCAACATGTTTAAATGACCGTAACACACACACTGTTTAAAGAGCTGCTCATGACCTCCACTGTTTCCCGTCTGACAGACAGAATATGCTCGTGTTGAGGGAGGAAAGTGTCTGTATCGCATCCATCGTTCTCCCATGTGTGAATATATGATCAACTTCATCCACAAACTCAAGCACCTGCCGGAGAAATACATGATGAACAGCGTATTAGAAAACTTCACCATCCTGCAGGTAACATGTTTAGCACTGTTAGTCCAGCACTGAATCCAGTCATATTCGTAACCTAAAAAACAATTCTTAGAGACCTTCCTGTTTGTGGAAAGTATCAGATATGTGTGATAATTATAATACATATGAAATATGTGGAAGATAATTCTGAAATGACAGCTTCTAATAGAAATGCTGCTTTCAGAGATGCTTAAAGGGACAGTTCATCCATCTCCTCACCCTCATGTTCTTCCAAACCTGTATGAGGACTTCTTCTGAGGAACATAAAAGACATTTTAAGAAGTGTCTCAGTGCCTTTGTGTCCATACAGTCACTGTTTGGTTACCAGCATACTTCAACATATCTTCTTTTGTGGTCTTTAGAAGATAGGAATGTTTTAGGTGAAGTATCTCTTTAACATGTTCTGGTGTGTGTTTAACGTCTGCAGGTGGTGACGAACAGAGAGACGCAGGAGACTCTGCTCTGTATAGCGTTTGTATTTGAAGTGTCGACCAGTGAACACGGGGCACAGTATCACGTCTACAGACTCATTAAAGACTAGAATCTCCAGAAGAGTTCTGTCAACAGACTTCTGTTGCTTTGCACAACTCTCTCCAACACACACACACGGAGATACACACCAAACGTCAGAGGAATACGCCAAAAAGATACAGAAAACCAAATGTTTTGTTTCTGTTCTGATCCCTGCACAGAATTCGATTAAGTTTGTCTGAGGTCGTAAAATATAGTGTTATTATATTAAAAAAAGTTTTTGTATGTTTTTAAATGAAAAAAGTTCCCATTGGTTTTGTTGGTGTTCTTGCTTAGTTTCGTCTCCACTGAGGAACTGTAAACATGTCGATGAGAATGGTTTATACAGTGAGTGAGTCTCATAAAAGATGTCAAGGGCATATTTTACCACAATATTACATAAAACAGAGAAACGTCTCGCATAAACAGAGTTTATAAAGCCAATGAGATTAATTCTGGCCTAAATTCAAATTCCATCTCGTTAATGTCATATAATAATACAAGTATCCTGTTTGGACACAGTGACTATTCAAATCAATATTGATTAAATTTAGTGCTAATAACATAGAAAACCTTTATGGCATAAATGTTCTCTCTCGTCTCCTCATCTCTCTCTCAACATACATATATTTGTGTGTGTGTGTGTGCTTTTAAAATTAGCTTAATTTTGTGGTGAAATACGACATGTACACGTTGACATGTTTCATGAGATTCACCTCAATTGTAGACGAGGACCAGAGGGTTAAAATCATCTTTATAAGGACAGAGATCTACTGCAAACATGCCTTGGTTACATTTCCAGTTGGGAAAAAGACTTTTAACTGCCTAAAAAAAAACAAAGATTTTGGTCCAATAAAGTTCGTTTAAACATGTTGAATGATTTTCACACCTGTCTTTCAATTAGGAAGAGATTTCTGAAACCTTTGTGCAGGTACTAAAGATTTTGATACATTGACACTTTTGTAATGAACACTAAGTTTGATACTCTGAAGTGCCTCTTGACTACCTCTTGACTTTAATAATATGAACAGGTAAAGCGATCGATTGCTTTGAACTACATCAAGACAAAGTGTTTAAGTCGACTGTTCACTGATGCTTTCTGGTGATGCGTTAACTAATGAAAGGTCAAACTGTTAAAAGGTCAAACCTGACTGGACACATTCAGTAAAGCTAAGTCACTCTGGTATTAAGAACATGGCTTCACAGTTACTGCTCATCACTACGAGATGTATGTTTGCTTTGTCATCACGTGCCATTTTAACAAACTGAACTGAAACGTTTTATTTAATTAAACAAGATCATCCGTATCTTTTACTACTACTGAACATTTTACCCCCTGGTGAATAAAAACTTGAATTGTACAAAAATGAAACCGATTTCACTGTTACAAATAATGTGTGTCCGTGATGAAGCCATGTTTGCTGCAGCTGTTCAGGCAGCAGCGCTGCGAGTTGTGTTCAACAGTCATGAGTTTGTTCTTGCAGTTTCACGTCTAGCCATCAGTTTATATAGATCTGAAGTTACTGCAAATTCCTGACGACAATACAAGCAGAATTTTAATGTATACTGGGTTCAGACTAAACCTACGTTTTTGTGTTCAATGACGACAGTTTTCTTAATTGTATTTTTCTTGGCTCTTTTTTCTTTTTTATAATTATTGTTGTTATAAATATGAAATTGTATGTTTGACTTTCGATTGATGCTGTATGCATTCATTGAAAATGTGTGTTACTTTTGTTATTTTTTTATGCCATAATGTAAGTGGTGTTGGCAAAAGCTTTCCTGTTTTTTAACAGTTTATGTTGCCTTGGTTACCAATTGTGCATTGCGATTATGTATCTTTAATGTTAGGGGTTTGTACAATATAATCAAAACAATGTATAGCAATACAAATAAAAATGGCATGGGTCTCCTCGGACCATATTTCTTAAAATACATTTACAACTTTGTTAAACTTCGTGGTTCAGTCTTTAATAAAATTGCAGGTTTCTTTACATATGTTAGTCAAATGCAGCTAAACTGACATTACCTGCTAAATCAGACCTGATGGTTCAAATTATCATTATTACAAACTTAATATTGCACATGGTGGTAAGACAAAGAGACTGTTCTGGCAAAAAAATGAGCTTGTGTCTCACCTACAAGAAAATTTCATGTGCTAAACAAAACTGAACGAAGCCCTCATTGCACATTTGGAAGTACCTTAAAATAACATTTTTATTTTGCACAATGATTTATATCAAAGTAAGCTGGTACCACCACTTTACCTTTTTGAGATATTGCAATTGTAAAATGGATTTGTTAGTTGTCTAGGGTGTTTGTTGAAAAATGTCAGGTCTACCTTGTGCTGAGTGCATGTAGCATACCACAGCAGGCATCTAGGGTCTTTATGGAGCTAGCCATTGCTGGCATTCCTGTATTTGCTCTAGGAGCTGAACAACTATTTCCTAAAGCACCTTTTACCTGATGGGGGCGCTGTGTTCTCCATTCTCCTCTTCACATCACTTCTGTACATCTACAGAATGAAGGTTAAGGCACTGCAAGGTACTGAGGACCATGTGAGACTGGCACTAGGTAACATTCAGCAAAGGAGTGCCCCACGGTTATGTCTTTGGACCATTTAATCCTGTTTTTTTTCTTGTTCTTTTGGAGTCAGATTTGTTTATTCAATTTAGTTGATGTAAAGTTGAACTATTGGACAATTAATTATAAGAGGGACCGCGGGCCACTATTTTAGAATGTCTTAACTGAAGGTCCTTTTTAAAATTTCTGTGCAACTTTCCAAAATCTTTGAAGGCTTTTGGTTTGACAACTTTTTATTGTCCACAAATGCATTCAGCATAAATTAAGGCCAGATGTTCAGAAAGCTGAGGGGAATTAGAGAAAATGATTATAAAATCCTTCAAAATACACCCTTGACAGATCCACATAACCTGAGAAAAGACCACATTTATGAATTTTAAATGTTAGAGCTCATTGTCAGTAAGACTTTGTTGATTCTCTGTTTACTCAGTATTGTTATTTTAACGCTGGGCAGGCGTTAATACAATAAAGGTGCTCTCTGGTTAAGGCTTCAGATTACAGACATTTACAACAAAACGTTTACAAAACATATATACAACTAACTGGATAATTAAAGGCGATTTTACAGAGTGTCACAGTTATCCAGATTTTCGCAGTATTAATTACTTTGGCATGCAAATGTAAATCTACTCGCCACTAGGCGGCAGTGTTGCTTACAATTACTATGACAGTAACGCAGTCGTTTTGACGGGGCTTTGGTTAAAAAAGATCACGGTTGCTACAGAGAACAATTAACGAAACGTACAGTATACTGACTGTGACTAGTATTACTATTAGTACTTTAGTAGGGGGACTAGTTATATTGTTTGGGGGACAAACAATTAACCCGTTTCACGCTAATAAACTGGATCACGAAACTGAAGAGATTTGTGTGTGTGTGTGTGTGTGTGTGTGTGTGAATTGTTAAGCAGATAATTGTTCTAATATATATTGTGTTCTTGAGAACTAAGAAGACAGACAGTTCCAGGTCCCTCCTCGTCTTTGTTTCTGGGTACAGAATAAGCAGATGAGCCGCCCATTCACAGAGAGAAAGCACAGGCTGTCAGAGCTGACGTGTCCTAACAATCATGATGATGCATGAGTCGGGCAGGACCTGCAGGCCTGTGCAGACAGCAGCGGTGCGCTCTTGTCATGGGTGCGGCCCTGCGGTGTCTGCACATGTGCAGCTGCTAATAACGCACTGCTGGTGACACCTGCAGTCTTCATCACACTGTATCTCTGGGTGTATCTCAGCGGTTACTCTCTAAGCCTCAGGCCTGCAATTAAGACGTCTTTGTTCACAGAAAAACAATATGTGAATTAAACAAAACAGCCGCTTGAAAACGCGTTGTATACTGTTTGCCATGTCGATCTGACGAGCTGTCTTCTGTTACTGCTGATGTTATGCTGTGTGTGTGTGTTTATGATGTTTATGTTAAAGGATCTGAACAAATAAACGCCAATAATGTTAAACTCGTGCTGCAATTCATCAATAAACCCCCGTCGCGAATAAATCTCGCGCTGAGTTGAATTGTGCAGAATTATGAATTTATTTTATGATTAAAACGTGTGTGATTAAAATTTGTGATTAAAAATAAATCTATTTCCAAAATCCACACAATTTTAGCATTGTGTCAGCAGGATAAACTTTTAAAAATAAGTAAAATGTTCTTTTGTATTTAGTTTATTTATTTGTATTTATTTTATTTTTTGTTGTTGTTGTTATTATTACTATAATTATTGTTGTTGTTTGTTAGCCTAATACTAGTTTTACGAACAGATGTTTGTTGCGTAAACATGTTTTATTAAACGATATTTTAATTTAAATAAAGTTTTTTATGTATTGATTTCTCATACAGTGTGTTTTATAGAACCGGTGCGAACACGAATCTCTGTTCACTCAGTTACTGTGGACGATATCACTGCGCAACCCAGACGGAGCCCGTTTAACCTTTACATCAGGGGACTATATCTTCTAGCGGAATAATGACACATGATGCGTTTGGCAATAACCTGAAAACGCTTTTCTCTGAATATCTGTGTTATGCAGTAATTGTATTATAAAAGCAATAAGACACTCGAATCTGTCACACATTGTAAAAATAAACACACTGCGCGTCGTGCCCTTTAACACCCAAAGCAGCGCAGCTTCTTGTGCTTTATTTACATGATTTATAGTACATTCATTCTTTTAAAATCCAGACACTTGTGAAACATCTCTATTATCCTTATTAAAAGTGATGACAGTCGCATTTTGCTTGATCACTAATGACACTTCATAACGCGTAATTGCGTTTTTTCCGGACTGGAACCAGCAGAACTCGGCACAGGTGTGAATGCGCCGCTCACCGGTTGGGCGTCACATGGGCGTGACTCAGGGCGGCTCCAGGTTTATCTGTCCATGAGTCAAAACCTCAATCAAACACACGGCAGCAGGACGGAGCAGATTGCTGGAGCTTTACGCATTGGACCTCGCCTGTCTCTGACTGGGGACAAAAGCTGCTTTGTCAACCTCAAAATGATGCCAGAACCTTTAAAATCAGCGCGGTCTTTAGGAGATGTGGAGGACACGTCTCTAGCGATACCGTCCGATCATGATCTGAGATCTGCGCAACAGCGAGTTCTGGAGCAGGTCTACACCATTAAGAGAAGCAAGTCCAAATACAGCAGTAAAAGTGTTTCCGGACTCACCTCCCCCACCAGTGAGTTAAACCACTAATGTACTTTCATCATGGTGTAGTTTTAGATAATATCGAGGTACTTTCTAAATGATCTTTTACCAAATATTTTTCAATAAGGTTCCATTGGTTATCATGAAAAATGAGCAATATACATACAGCATTTATTAATCGTAATTTTTATTTCACCATTAACTTTTAAAATGAAAAAAGTTGTATCTGTTAATATCAGTTAATGTACAATGAAGTAACAAAAGAACAATGAACTATTGTATTTGCATTTACTACTATGAGCAAAGATTAATGCACGCTATAAAAATACGTTGCTCATTGTTAATGTTAGCTAATACAATAACTAATGGACAAAAGTTTTTAAAAAATGAAACCTTATTGTAAAGTGTTACCCAAGCTGTTTTTTTTGTTATTGCTGTTGTTTTTGGACATTGGCATCATGGAAATAGTTGTTTATTTATTGGACAGGTATAGAGTAATATTGTGATGTTTGGTTATACCGTGGTAGGCATAATAAAAATGTTTGTACAAAAGTATTTGGATGGATTTTCAAGCTAGTAAAAGTTTGGGGGGTTGTAGCAGTTTTCAGCATGACCTGATGTTTTCTCTAGATAAACAGACCATCACTGTATATTTACTCACACTGAACCTGTGATTTATGACCACCAGATATCTTATTTAAATATCATCGATTAGATCTAGAATATTAGATATTTAACATCTCTATCATAAATTTAATTTAGTCATATATTCGACTTCAGTATAACCAGTTAATTCGGATGTTATAGAAAATAAGAAACAGAAGCTTTGTTTTAATTTTTTTTGTGGCAAAAGGTTCTTTAGACCATGAAAAGGTATGAAAGAAATGTGTGTTTTAAGAACCTTTGAGTAAAAGGTTCTTTGGGGAACCAAAGAAAAACGGTTCTTCTATGGCATAAGTGCGAAGCATCTTGTAAGAACTTAATTTTTTAGTGTATATATTTTATACAGTGGCCATATTAAAGGCAACGATGTAGCGTTTCATTTCCTGCAGAACGGCACTTTAATGGAGGAACTTTTTATACCTTCTGTATCTTTTAGATCTATAAGTGTTTCTCTTTTCTTCAACGTCAGGTCCCGAAAGTGACAGTGTGTTCTACGACTTCAAGCGGTCGTCTGCTTCTGCTCTCAGCGGACCCTCCATTAACAGAGGCGCCACTATGACCAATGGGGTAAAACTCACCAGATCTTTACTGATGAAGAATTCTCTGTTGTTGTAGTTTATATTAACAGAACCGCACATGTATTCAGACAGAACTGAGGAGCATAGTTTGCAAAAGTTCTGTTGTTCTCTGTTGTAGTTTCCCACAGTTGCTGCTTCAGTTCTGCTCTTTAAGTCGCTTATTCACGTAACAATAGAAATTGTGTGAAGTGTCAAACGGTCTGTAGGTTTAACAAATAACCCCGTTAAAGGTTTATTTTTCTTAATGCTGTTTGAACAAAAATGACAATAGTTAACAGGACAATAAAGTACGACGCAATTCATCTGCCCGAGGTTTTCTGGGGCTGGAGAAACAGCAAATAATACGTTTATTGTAATTTATTATTAACGCTTGTCTCTGAAGTCCGTGAATTATATTACACCTAAATATGAAACCTTTAGCTCTACATGTAGTTAATTTTTTTGTGGTAAAGATACACACAAATGAAAGCTAAATGCTACCACTCCTTCACTGTTTATGACTCATGCTAGTATTGTGTTACCCTCGCCTCTGGGTCTTTTGCCAATCCTTCATGTCAGGGTGTAGCCGCTGGAATCTTAAAGCCATTTGAATTGAAATGCTTTGCTTGGTTTCAGTAAAGCAGATTATTGTGCGTGCAGCGTTACATTGTGTTTTGATGATGCACCGTAAATAAACAAAAATAAGATTTGTGTCTAACTTATGCACAAAAAACAAAACAGATGCTTGTGTTTAATTTTCATGCTACTTTATTACAAGAGTTTTTCTTTAACTGCTAAAACAAAACTCTTGTTCTGACAAAAAACGTATATCTGATAAAATGTTTATAAAATCATAGAATAAAAAAATCATGCAAAATTTAAAAAAATACATGACTGGAGACCGGAGCTGTAAAATGAATGAAGATTGCAGCTAAAATAGTCTGGTTTAAGTTCATATTAAAATCTTCAGTAATTTAGACTTGATAAATCTGAGCTCAATTTGAGACATTATTGAGATATTTCCTCTAAGACTCTTTATGGGTCTTTCTCAGGAGAAATATCTGAGACACTTAATCTCATTTCAGCATAAGAGAAATGATTGAGATATTAAAGAGATCTCGTCTGTGTCTTATTCTTTCCTATGGGCATGTTCAGGCTAAGCAAAGACAAAGCTTTGTTCGCAAGTCCATCAACTCTCGGAACTCTAGCGCTCAGATGAGCACGGGTTCGAAGCAAGATCGTTCCTTCTATGCTCCTACAAACACCCTCCCGGGCCGGCCCCGGCCCCACAGTCTGTACGGCGCACCGGGCACCCAGAGCGCTCCAGACCTGGGCTTTAAACCCACAGCAAACAGCAGCACTGGCCAGCGTCAGGCCAGCGGATACAGCAGCCAGCGGATGGAGAAAAAGTATGTATATCCTGCGTTCCAGCCTCAAGCTAACGGCACTTTAGGAAGGATGGCGAACACTGGTCAGGGTGGCACCACGCAGCAGGTGAAGAGACGGGCATCGTCCCTCCAGTCCAACGGAGAATCCAGGATGTCAATGACTCGGATGGGTATGGCTGGTGTTTCTGGGTGAGCTGAATCAGACTTTAATCAGACTTTAATCAGTTATCAACTCCAGCTATGAAAGTGCTCCATACATTTATTCATGATCATTTGTTAGCAGTAGCAGTTTTTGCTAGTTTTATTGTTAATATTCGCTCTCTCGATCGCTCACTCTTTTGCTTTCTCACTCCCTCCCTCTTTCATTCCCTCACACACACACTCTCTCGCTCCCTCACACACACACTCTCTCACTCCCTCACACACACGCACCCCCTCACTCATTCATTTGTCACTGTCAGTATAAACACAGAGCGACTCATCACTGATATGACCATGAAGGAGGCGGTCGAGTATCTGTTCAGTCCAGATGAGAGCCATCAGCTGCATGGAGCTGCTTATATCCAGCACAGCACCTACACAGACGAGAAAGCCAAGCAAGAGGTGCGAATTCAGTGTATCATGACCACAGTGTTTAAATACAATGTGTCATTGAAATATTCAGTCTGATCCACATCGGTTTATAGACTCTGATTTCTGCACCTCTTCCTCGTGTGACAGGTTCTGACTCTGAAGGGAATTCCTCCTCTCATAAACCTGTTAAACAGCCCCAGTCCTCAGGTCCTGGAGACAGTGGCGGCTGCGCTGAGAAACGCTGTGTTCAAAAACCAGCCCAACAAAGATGAAGTTCATCGCAGTGGAGGGATACAGCAGGCCGTCCAGCTGCTCGGAGAAACCGACACAGAGACACAGAAACATCTTACAGGTGGACAATCTTCCCCCACACACACTGAGAGGAGATCACACCTCAATGTATTGATTGTGAAGTGCTTTTTAAATGCATCCTGTTCCAAAACAGCTTTACAAAAAACAGTGCCTTAGAAATCCCTCCGTAAACATGCTCAGAATCATCATATGATGATAACATGATAGAGAATTATTACTGGCTTATATTAAGACAGGCAGTGCAGTTAAAACACTTTAAAAATTAATTAAAAATGTTATATTCAATTTTTATTTTACCTAATTAAAGCGCTATTGTATCAAAATATTGTTTATTGCATTATTTAGCGAGTTATTGCATATCACATTTTCTTCAATATCGCTCAGCCCTGGTGGTAAAGCAAAACTGTAGTTTACTGTAGTTTACTGTAGTTTACTGTGGTAAAGCAGTGCAGGTTAGATGGGCTTGTAAACGGGTGCACACAGTGTGTGCAGATCAACACTCTTATCAGTGGCCGTTTATGTTTAAAGGTGAACTTTCTCCGAGCATTAACAGAAAGATAAACAGTGAGTGCTGAAGAGCATGTTAAACAGTCTGGAACAGTCTGGAGCTCCTCCTCTAAAATTAACATTTTAATGGAACGAGACACACAAAACATATTTAAACACTTAAGATTTATTATGTGTATTCTGTCATTGCATTGCATAACACAATATCGGCCTTGCAATGTCAGAGTTTTATTTTAGGGTGTCCTTGTTAAAGTTTAATTAAACATTTAAGTGCTGAGTAATATTAATTAACATGTATTTATAATAAAGGTTTGTGTTTGGTTTAGGGATCGTTGCATGCAATTATGCATCAGTTACTGTAAATAGTAAATGCATGTCACATAACAAAGACATTTTAAAATGGTGTTATGCAGAGTTGATGATGTCACTTGTTTTGATATTTATTATATAATGCAGTGCACTCAGAAGTTTTGTTCCAGAAAACTGGATCTTATGTTTTCAAAGCTAGCTTGCTATTGCTAAGCCGCTGTGAAATTGCCTACTGTACCTTTAAGTGTTCAGATACACATGAAATGTATGGCTGTTAAATTGTATAGATGCTACATTCAGAAGAGTTGATTTTTGGTGTTGTTTTTATAAATTAACTTTAATTATGTAACATTAACTTTCCCCGGTGAGACGTGGTTTAACTGACTCTGGTCTCCTCTGTGGACAGGCCTTCTGTGGAATCTCTCCTCCGCAGATAATATCAAACCTGATCTCCTGCGCTTTGCTCTGCCGGCCCTCACAGAGAAAGTGATCGAGCCCTTCTCCGCCAGCCCGGACAGCTCGAGTGTCGCTCCAGAGGTCTTCTGCAACGCCACCGCATGCCTGCGGTACGTCTCCAGCGCATGCTGATTGATGTGTGTGAATGAAGACATGCTGTGAGAAAAACTGCAGTGCTGTTGTTGTGGAAACAGACATGTATTGTTATTGAAGCCGGTTTCTGACACTCCTTCATAATCGAGCTGTGTTCACACCAGGAAGAAAACAAACTGTTCAAACATTCCGTCTGTGTTTTATTTTGACAGATGTGTAGTGTGTATTTACATTGCCTTACTGGACCGTACAGGAAATACAGTCTTTGAATTTACACCTCAAAAATAACTTTTTTGTATGGTTTTCTAGTAAAAACAGATTGTCACAGTTTTTCTTGTTTTGTCGATAGAAACCTGAGTTCCTCCAAACTGGCGAACCGTCAGGCCTTGCGCAACTGTAAGGGGCTCATCGACTCTCTCATGCACTACATGGACAACTGCATTAGTGAACACACAACAGATAACCAGGTGAATATGTTTACTGTAACTGTACTAGTACACAGACACCAGATAACCAGGTGAATATGTTTACTGTAACTGTACTAGTGCACAGACACCAGATAACCAGGTGAATGTGTTAACTGTAACTGTACTGGTGCACAGACACCAGATAACCAGGTGAATGTGTTTACTTTAACTGTACTGGTGCACAGACACCAAATAACCAGGCGAATGTGTTTACTGTAACTGTAACTCTGGGTGGAGGATAGATGATTTCATGTTGTCAATATGCTCAAACATTAAACTCCCTCAGAGAAAATGTTAAATGGGCGTTTCCAAGAGAAAAAACTGAGGCTGTGAAAGTTACTCGTTGTTAATTGACAGACTGAACATTCAGTCTGAACACTGACCGTTCGCAAAATTAACACGACTTTTATTTAACCTTATCAATAATCAGAGATGGTCGCTTTCAGTAGTTCACAAATAACAATTTAAATGAAACGTTAAACTGAACTATTATGATTTATTTCAGAATCTCTGAACGAACCGTGTTTTCCCCGAACGATTTGAGTGTTTTGAAACAGTATCTTGTGTGCTTCAATGAAAACAAGGAAATCTGTTTCTGTTCAAGAGTTAAAATAGCTGATGTCACAGATTTGCTTAGATTTGATTAGTGACCTAGAAATAATGTCCCAGTTCTGTTTCTCTTCAGCTCTCTGTGTGTCTTTCCAGGTTGAAATTCGATATAGAAAGCCAGATTTTGAGTGTGCGTTCAGTGACCTCACTGCAGGAATAAGAGAACGTTTATAGTGATATGCTGTGAGCAGTTACTGTTTCTGTCTGGCCTGTATTTCATTTCAACAGTCGTGCAGAATGAGTTCCATGTTGTCTCTCAATTCATTTAAAGTTGTAATGATGTCATAATAAAAGTTGCCTGCAGAATAAAATATGAAAGCATTAGAAAATAAAAACCGCTTTACTCTTCTAATTTATTGTGCAGGAATTATTTGATTAGTGGAGATCTCATATCAACTATCATTGATTTGATGTTTTTTGGTTTCAGTCTCTGGAGAACTGCGTTTGCATCCTTCACAACCTCACGTACCAGCTGGAAACAGAGATGCCTCCCCTCTTCACCAAAATCAACGCGCTGGCCAGTTACGCCCGCAAACGCACCAGCTCATCAGACGCCGGTCCCATCGGCTGCTTCAGCTCTCAGAGTCAAAAGATACAGCAGGAGGTTTGTTAACATTAGCATGTGTTTATTAGCACAGTGATTACCTGCCACTAGCATTTGATTGGTCCACAGCAAACAGCTCAACCAATGGTGTGAGTTGGGAGCGAGACTTTCTGTTGGTGCTGGAAACCAGTTTAAAAACAATCATTATTTATATATTATTTATAACTCTCAATCTGAAAGTTGGTTTGGCACAGTGGTTTGGTTATGCTGGTTACCAGATAGTTGACTTCTGGTTCATTCTCACTGACTAAACTCTAGAACACATCAAAGGTACTAAACCACAGAAAGGTTCTACCTATGTTAAGGTTCTGTATGGAACTGTAGGTTCTTCTATGACAGTGAATATTTTGTGGTATTTGGTGTGTTTCAGAATGTCTTTGACTATCCCGTGATGGAGGACAACAATCCTAAAGGTGCCAACTGGCTCTTCCACTCGAAAGCTCTTCAGATGTACCTGAATCTGCTGAGCACCAGCGAGAGAGAGGCCACACTGGAAGCGAGCTGTGGAGCGCTGCAAAATCTCACCGCCAATGAAGGCATTGTAAGATTTCCTCTACACAATAACAGATCAACCCAACATCTGTCTGTCTGTCTGTGTGTGTGTTTGTGTGTCTGTCTGTCTCTGTGTCTGTTTGTCTGTCTGTGTGTGGCTTTTATTCTTTGTGTTTTATATTCAGATGTGTGCAGTTAATTTGTGAAGGAAATCGCTCATGAATCTGTGTTCTGTGTTCAAGGTATCTAGTGTGTTGAGTGACACGATCGTTCAGAAGCTCAATGGCCTGAAATGCATCAGTCCTCTGCTGCAGTCGTCCAATCCTGCGCTACAGAACAGCGCAGTCGCTCTGCTCGGGAACCTGTCTCGCTCCGCACGCACCAACAAAGCCATGGGTAAGAGAGAGAGCTAGTGATGACTAGACAACAGTAGTGACTGAAGTAATGTGTGTGTGTGTTAATCATCTGTTGTGTATCGAGTGTTGAGCTCAAAGCATCACACAAGTGTGCTGATATTTTATATTTCCTTCATTACACGCACTTTAAGTGTGTGTGTTTCATCTGTCTTAAACTGTTTGTAATTGTAGCTCACTGCTTGTTTTGAAGTATGTTTGTTTAACGTCTTTCTGTAGTGTGTGATTGATGTGTCTGGAGTTTAGTGTCGCTTTATGAATCATGTAGCTGTTATGAGTTTCACGCAACATTTGTGTTTACAGTATTACGTTTGATGAGGGATTACGTCTGTTGTTACTGTGTTTCGGACTAGTTTAACATTAACAGCAAGCTGCGTGCTGATTTTGCATCTGTTCTTATGATATTTTTTGGTTTAAGCCCGTCAGAGTCTCCCACAGCTGGTCGGCTTTCTGAATTCGGGGCTCACAAATGGCGATGCCTCGCCCCAGTTCGACAGTCGCATGGCAACGGCTCTTCACAGCGCACACGCCATGGTGAAGGCTGATCCAGACATGAGCAAAGGTTTGCTCAACAATGGATTGGTGAACGGTCTCAATCTCATGAGTCAGAACACGTGAGTGTAGATTTCAAATACTACAGTAACATCTACATATAGATATTAGGGCTCTGTCTGTCTGTCTGTCTGTATTGTATTTGGACATTTAATTAAATTTTTGGGGACCCTGTGTAAATGAAGATAATAAGTGAATTTAAAGTCATTCTTACTGTGTTTATAATGTAATTCCTCGTCTTATTCTTTTCTCAAACATTAGTCTCCTGCCAAAATCCAGCACTGCAGCCGGAATGCTTCTGCACGGTCTGTGGTCTGACAAAAACATCCAGAGCTTTCTTAAAAAGGTACGACTGTGAGCCGAAGAGATTGTGTGTGTCTTAAACACTGAATGTTTCTTGTTACTGCCCAGCGAGCAGGGAATGTGTTTCTGTAAGAGATTCTTGAGGTTGTGGATGTGATCTGTGTGCGGGTGGGTGTGTGTTGGGGTGGGTGAGGATTATAGTTGGGTGTGGTTCGGACAACTAGACGGAGGTTTGTGTAAAAGCTTACAGTTGAAATCCAGCCACACCTCACCTGCATTTCTGCAGTCACGGCAGAGAAAGTGTGTGTGTGTGTGTGTTTGTCTGGGGTAGTGGGTGGTGTGTGTGTGTGTTTGTGTGTGTGTGTGTGTGTGTTTGTGTGTGTTTGTCTGGGGTAGTGGGTGGTGTGTGTGTGTGTTTGTGTGTGTGTGTGTGTGTGTTTGTGTGTGTTTGTCTGGGGTAGTGGGTGATGTGTGTGTGTGTGTGTGTGTGTGTGTTTGTGTGTGTGTGTGTGTGTGTGTGTGTGTGTGTGTGTGTTTGTGTGAGTCAGTCGACCTGCTCTGTTTGTTTGAGCGACCTGACATGTCACCCTCTAACTCAGCCAATAAAGTGACTTTGGGGCGGGGATATGTGCTCGGTCGACCAATGGCAGTCAGGGAGAGTGTCATTATTTTGTGATTGTGATGTGCAGAAATGACCTTTCACCGTGACAGTGTATTAATGTTTGTTTGTTTGTTTGTTTGTTTGTTTGTTTGTTTACAGCAAGGGATGAACAAGAAGTCTTTTGTGAATGACATCACATCTGCAGCCTTTAAATCTCTTCAGGTTGTGGACTGAGCGACGCGGAGGAAAGAAAACGACACAATGAGTTTTAATTGCTTTGCATTTGAATCCTGGTTAAGTATTTCAGAACGATGGTAAGAATGACAGGCTTTTTCTTTTCTTTTGGGGATGTAGACACGTGTGGTTCACTAACAGTGTGTGAATAATGCAGTGATGAATGTTACGATGTTTCTTGAGTTTTATTCCGTAAAGCAGTTTTTAGAAACCATTGATTACAACGCTTTACTGTCTGTTTTAAAATGCATTTTTTGCATGTCATTTTACGAGTGTTACCGAATGTATTGCACACGTTTGTGTAGTTCAAACAGATACACAGATGGATATATAGAGATATATAGAGTTATATAGAGAGATATTTGATAAAAGAGTGAGAAACTCTTGAATGTTTTTTTTTTTTTGCCTTATTTGAACTCATGTTCTCATATTCACATGTATTATTGGCTATAACATTAAGGGTGGGGATCCATTTGTCATATTTCAGTTCTTATTGACTTCAGCAAAGTTTAAATAAAGTTTTCAACAGTAGGTGTGTTGTCATGTGATTATTGTGTTAATGACTCAACTTGATATGAAATGCTAAACTGGTGCATTATCAGTGCAATACTCCAGACGAGCTATTAGACATGTTGACGTATAAATAACTGATCCAGGTTCTCATATGGGATAAAAGTCTGTGGTCATGTGACTTCACAAAGCGTATATGTGCATTGTGCATATACACAATAACTCCATATATACGTATATGTACGTGCGTGTAAATATAAAACCATAAGACATATTTAATTCATTAGCATCTGGTATCGCTTTTTTTTGCGTGTGCTTTTCGTGACCCAATCAAAACAGACCCGTTTTGAATCATGACCAGAAAAAGAACCAAAAAATAAATGAGGAGAAATGTTCTTAAAAGACATTAAAAAGGTTGTCAGGTTCTGCCGTGTGACAGATTCATTTCTACACGTGTTGTTTGTGTCGTTCCTCTTTGATCTCACTACTGTGTAAAATCTCTCAGTGATTCATTCAGCTGCTCTCCGCAACCCCTCCGTTACTGTGGCCCATGAAACAGTATATCCCATGAGCCCTCGGTGTGACTGACCTCAAACCCAGTTAACAATTTTGGGTTGTAAAAACGTTTCCCTAACGTTCCTGTTAAGTGACAAAAACAAATGTTATTTGAAACATTCTAAGAACGGATTCCAGAGTGTTGTATCTGCGGGCGCGCCTCAGGAGAGCTTTCGAGCGTGGCTATCTTCAGCTTAGTTTAGCCAATGAGAACCCTCATAAAAACAAACATCATCGATTCTAGTGGAGGTCAGATGTGTAGTTGTCAACAAAACATCCTTTCTCAGACACTTCGTAAGCCCTGAGTACTGTTTTCTGAACCTGCCTAACCATCACCACGGCGCTATAGCTTCTCTGATGTGGATAAGTACTAGTTAATATAACCGTAACAACATCAACAAGTCAGTGCGAGTCGTGCATGAATCAGTCGACCCGGGAGACATTATGTTATCTGCTCTGTCTGAGTGCACTGGATGTTACTGGTGGATCTCAGATGTTAGATGTCTGACATCATCGCTCTGGTGTTTGTGGTCAGTGTTTCATTAAAGCATGTGACCTCCACATGGCTTCTTTTAGACAGCTGTTTGCATTCTGTTAAAAAATATATCACGTTAAATCCTTCCAGAACGTACACTAGCATGCTGGCAAGCCCAATGGTATTCTCTGAAGTACCTTTACAGTATCATGGTAATTACACGGTGAGCAATATGTAAAAATACCATTTGATACTGTGACTGAAAAGTGAAACGACAGGACAAACATTGTTAAATGTTCGTTACATTTTATCTGAATGGATATCCTGCTTGCCTGTCAAACTATGTCTGCATATGTTTGCTCTGTCCTCTGCGCACTAGTTTTTAAACATTACTAGAACTTTCAAAACAACATTTGTAACTTTTTGCCTAATTGAAACGTTAGGGGAACATTTTTACAATCTGAAATTGTCAGCTGGGGTCTAATACGGGTCATGTGACACTCATCACCCATGAACCAGACTTGATTTGAGTGAGTGAGTGTGGTCTCAGATCTATAAATCCGCAGCACATGATGATTACTCACGTTTTCTGACTCTGAAGTTCTTGATCTATAAATGAGAAACAACAAACGTGAATCAGAGTCTTGGTGAATCATTGGCGTACAATTTTGTTTCCTTCTCACGTCAATCATATTCCATCTCTGGGAACCGGCCCAATCGCGAGATCACAAGATCAATCTTTTGCCAAATCCAGCGAGGGTGTGACTGCAGATATTCAGATCTTCTCCTGGTGGTGAGGCTTTCTCCTGTCACGGCTTGTTCTGGTCACACCGTGTATTATTTATTGGGCCGCCATCTTACCTCACATTTCTGGCATGTGTATCTGTTTTGCAGGTCAAATGTCTTCCCTAACAGCCGCTTCCAGCAAAGTTCGTTGGCCGTCTCTCTGTGTGAAACCCTGACCTACCCAAATTTAGGCTGTAAGAATGTTTCCCTTATGTTTCCATTAAGTAACAAAAACATTACAAATGTTATTTTGAAACGTCCAGTTTTTACATGTTGTTTTAACGTTATTGCTTTTTCAAAATGTTTTAATTCTGTAACTTTTTAAAATGTTCCACTAGCTACTTAAGAATAATGTGTTTGATATATATATACAGTGTATAATGTTAAAACCATTTCTACTACGGGTGGTTTTTGATAACTTGGCTAATGTTTAAGAGAACATTAGACAACATTGTGAGAATGTTCCCTGTTAGCTGGGGAATGGGAAACAGCCAGTCTCTTAATGTGTGTCAACTGCCTGTAGCCTCATGTTACTGTACATGTTGTATAGTGCGCTTCACTGCAGGCTACAGTATATCATTTGGCAGAGATATGTTGTATACTGTGTGGTTGTGTTTTAATAACACTGTTACCTGAGTTTGTTCTCATTGAGATTTACAACGTTCAGTTCCCTGCGTCGTTCTTTAAGGATCCTTCTTTTCCTCTCTTGGTTTGTTTCGTTGGTCTGCTCATTTTATCTGTCTGAGAGGAAACAGGAAGTAAGCAGCTGAGAAGCAATGTTCATACTAGTTAACTAGTTCATACTTCTGTTATTTCTGTGGTAAAGAGTATGCATACAATGCACAGTATGTGAATGTTCTGTTTTTATTTAGTATTTACATTTCCTTTTACGTATCCCATAATACAATGCAACCTGACAAGGTCATGTGACAACAAAAGGTGTATGCTGTTGTTTGACACTTTTATTGTGGGATAATGCACATTGTGTATATACATATAGTATATCAAATTGTATCTGCCTCTGACCTCAGCTGGTCATTACCCTCTGCATATGTCCTGTACAATGAAAACTCACAAGAACTGTCTTCTTCCTCTTTTTGTGCCTTTTATAAAAACAAACATATTTTCAGGAGATTATGGACAAACGTTTTACGATCTGTTGTGTGAGGAAAGTGAGTTCCTCTTCATCCTCCTTCCTCTTTTCAGAGAGCGTCTGTGAGTGTCTGCAGCTCTGTCAGGTCTCAGTGTGTTTCTGATGAATATCCTGAGGGGATGTTTCTGGAAGTCATTAGGTGGTGTGGTGCACAGTTAAAACACAACACACTCATTACACATGTTCACCGCACTGTAACACAGGAATCTCTAAACACAGATCATATAACATCTTTCTGTGTGATTTATTAGTGTGTGAGGTAATAAATTCATATGTATTGTACAAGGATTTGTAGCTCAGCTGTGCACGATAAACAGTGTAATTAAAATGAATAAAACATATAGAAATAAAATGAAGAAATCGACATAAACTTTCTCTCCATCAGAAATAACTTCTGAATGACTTTAAATATATAGACATATATTGGAGGACAGAGGGGTTCTGGTCCTCCTGGTCATCTAGGCTCATTTTCAGGTTGAACCTGTTTGAAATGATCTGCAGTATCATGGTTTCATCTAAAAGAAAACAGATCATCATGGCAGATATGACAGTGAGGTTAAAGTGTGTTTTGCACACGATTGTTCAAAAGCCCTAAAACATCCGGCAAAAGCCCCAAAGGCTTTAAGATGTCGTCAGAGACAGAAATCCTAACAGAAACATTTTCTGTCTAAACTTTATTTGTTGTCTTGAAAATCTGGTCATTTCTCTTTGTTTTTAAGGTATTTTAGGTTAAAAAGATTAAATTCCAAAACGTCAGTAAATGAAGGCAGAAGTTAACAATATCTAACGCTGTAGTAAATGTTTTACGAGAGCCAGTGTGCTTGTATAATTGAGTATAATTAGTGGGTGTTCTGTGGAGTGTCACCTGTATAATGAATAATGCTGAATTTGCTTTTTTTTACCTGCTTGCTGTCGAACAGCTGTTTCATTCTTTACAAACGCTGAACCGAGAACAGAACATTCTTCAAAAACATATTCAGTGTTAAAGTTTCTCATGTCTTTATTCCGTCACTGTAGATTGCACGTTTATTTATATTAATATGCGTCTATTTTGCACAAGTTCACAGGGTAAATCTTATCATAAATGAATGTATTTTGCACAAAGAAAGTTAAGATGTTTTTGCATGTCTAAATGTATATTATTCTCAATGGTGATTCTCATAAGATTCTAAATTCTGTTATACAGTCATTTAAAAACTGCATAAATTAAATGAAGTACAGCAAATAATATCATAATGAGTAAATAGCATTTAAGTAATATATAATTGCCTAATGATGTATTAAAACTGAAAATGATATATAATTATATATTTAATCTGTCTTTCACTTTTTTCCATCGTATTTTAATTATTTGTGCATTATAACAGTTTGTGTTGTACTGCTTTTAATTTATGCTTATTTAAATAAAACCATTCTTAATTTATCCCGGCAGGATGATTTTAATTTAAAGGAAACCTCGACACTGAAAGAGTCGGGCACATAAAAATAAAAACCAACTAAAAACTAACTAACTAAAATAATATCACAATAAAAAGTCTTGTCTTTACATTAACTTTATGCAAAGTATATTAGTTATTACTCTGGGTAGTAATAAAACCCAGACATGTTACTAATGAATGAATCAGATGTTTTTATCACAGACAATGGAAAACCTCCCCATCAACTGATGACACGAGCAGAAGCATTAGTGAAAGAAGAACCATCTTCATCCACCTGCTCCTCTACCTCCTCAAGCTCCTCCTTAAGCTCCTGATCTGCCTCCTCAAGCTCCTCCTCTACCTCCTCAAGCCCTTCCTCCTCTACCTCCTCAAGCTCCTCCTCTACCTCCTCAAGCTCCTCCTCTACCTCCTCAAGCCCTTCCTCCTCTACCTCCTCAAGCTCCTCCTTAAGCTCCTGATCTGCCTCCTCAAGCTCCTCCTCTACCTCCTTAAGCCCTTCCTCCTCTACCTCCTCAAGCTCCTCCTCAAGCTCCTCCTCTACCTCCTCAAGCTCCTCCTTAAGCTCCTGATCTGCCTCCTCAAGCTCCTCCTCCACCTCTTCACGCTCCTCCTTCTGTACCTTACCAAGCCGCTCCTACTCTACCTCATCAAGCTCCTCCTCCTCGTGCACCTTTGTATGTAAATCAAGATTACTCTCAGACTAATTTTAGCCCAAGTCCTACCAGAACACTTTTTATTACACTTACATTACTTTTATTACATTTTATCGTTACTTTATTTTTTCATCATTTATTCCGTTAGGATGTCCTTAAATGGAGGTTTTATTAAACTTCGGGGTAAGTTTTGTCTTTACGAGTACAGTTATTTAAAACACACACACATTTAGCTGTTTTGTGGCAGAGTAGAGAATCAGGTGTCATCCGTGACACACAGATCATTCGATTGTGGCTCATGTCTCTGTCAATGGCATTACATAATCAGTGAAGTTCGGGAAAACTGCTCGATAATCCAGATTCTCCACCCACAACACCCTAAACACACCCGTCACTTTAATATCAGTTACTCCAGCCAAAGAACATAATATCACCAGACACGCCTCACCGTCTGTTAATCTCTTATTCTTCAGCAGATGAAGGGCAGGCTCAGACATCCAGTCACAGTTCAATGCTCTTCAGAAAAATACTGTCAAAATCTTCCGCCTGTTGTACTTTTATTTATACACTATATATCTGTAGTGTTAGTATAAATCTATAGTGTATAGCGCTGTATATTTACCCTATATATTTATACACTATATATCTGTACTGTTAGTATAACTCTATAGTGTATAGCGCTGTATATTTACCCTATATATTTATACACTATATATCTGTAGTGTTAGTATAACTCTATAGTGTATAGCACTGTATATTTACCCTATATATTTATACACTATATATCTGTAGTGTTAGTATAACTCTATATAGCTCTGTATATTTACCCTATATATTTATACTATATCTATATATCTGTAGTGTTAGTATAACTCTTTAGTGTATAGTGCTGTATATTTACCCTATATATTTATATATCTGTAGGGTTTGTATGGGTTATATCGGTTTGTATATTTAGCAACGCAATCTCACTGACTGCAAGTGACTAACTTTCTCTCCCACTGGTCAGTAAATGTAAATGTGACATTTTGTTGGTATCAGGGTAAAAGCCAAGAGACGATGTACAAACCGGATCTTCCAGAGGGAGGAAACCTGAGTCTCTTTTAGGTCAGGCCAAGACAGGAGAAAATGAGCTGCTTTTGTGCTCCAAACAAGAGCTCCTCTCAACAGCCTAAAACAGATCAGCTTCAGTTCTCTGCCATGCAGTCCTGCCTGTTCACAACAACTGCACAATACCTGATCTGGGAACTGCACTTACTGCATGACAGAAACAAATATATGATTGAAAGTGGATGTTTAAAATGTAAGCAACATGTCATGACTAACGTTTTACATTATTGTTTTAAAATGTTTTGTCAGATGTACTTAAACTGCGCTTCATGTTGGAATATTGTCTTCACAATCTAAATCATTTTAAAGTGTCAGATCAGACAAAATAATTTAATTTAATTTTTTACACATAGACACAAGTTAATCTTTTGGTCATTTGAGAGATTTATTCATATAAATTTGATGACTGTTTTGCATAATTATGTGTAATGAGAGCTTCTCAGTTTAGTGTCAATAAATCTAATTAACTCTATTTCTCCCCTTTAAACTCACACGCAACTTATGTCACACAATGACCGATTATATTTAATAACCCATTATTAAATGAAACCTCATCTCCAAACAGCTCGGCATGTCCCACAACAATGCAGCTTTAGTTCTCAGCCATAATTATAAGGAAAAATTATACAGGAAAATATTTAATACACTTGTGCTACAGATTACTGTAAGTTACTGTTACTTTTTAGTTTGCTTACATCAGTAATATTTTCCCCTTAGCTGGAAGGGGAACTCCTGCTGACAATGTTCTCTGCCAAAATATTTTTAGGTAACTTAAACTTTCCTTAAACTGGTAACATCAACATGAAATGCTTTGATCTGGTTTATATTTCATTCAGAGAAAATCAGATCAGATAGAAGCAGATTTCTACTTTTTAAACTGTATTTTGTAAATTGCTCTGGGCTATATTATTTAATTAGCTTTGAGTGGTTTACTGGGTTATGTGTATTTTAGGTCTACACTCTTAAAAAAATGTGCTTCATGATGCAATAGAAGAACCATTTTTGGCTGTATGGTTCCATAAAGAACCTTTAACCTCCACAGAACCTTTCTCTTTCATAAAGTCAGTGTTAGCTGAAGTGTTAACTGATGTTAATGAATGAGACGTTATAGTACAAACGTTCAGACAAAAGTCACTTTAGGTCAACTGTTGCTCATTTCCCTTTCTGAGGTACAGAGTTCCCAGAGGTTAACCCCTGCAGGCCGGAATCCTGACCTGACGACAGACTCCATACCTGCGTTCAGTGAGTAACTGATGTGCTGTCTTCAGTCACTGCTGGAGAATCTGTCTGTTTCTCACCTCGCCGGATCGTTCAGCACTGCGTGTCAACATGTCATGTTATAGTTCACATCGTTCCTAAATCACTTCAAACTATGAAACGCTGGTAACCATTTAGTAAGTTCTGTTTGTTAGCATTAGTTAATCGCTGTACATTAGTTAACACGAACTAACAATCAACAAACACATCCACAGCATTTATTTATCTTAGTGGATGTAAATGTCAAAGTTTACTTACATGTTTTTAAAAGCAAACATTGTCTTTTAACATAATTAACCAGGTTTGCATTAACTAACATTAACAGAGATAAATATAAACTTGTAAAGGACATTGTTAGTTTGTGTTAGCTAAAGCATTAGTCAATGACAATCAATAACTTATTGTAAAGTGTTACAGGAGAATAACATTATTATATACTGTCATTTTACACTGAAAGAGAAATATTTAATGCACCTTTCAAAAATGTATTGTTTGGTAAACTTAAAGGTGTGCTTAGATTGAACAGGTTTCAGCGTGAAACTGGTTTTAAGTCATAAATGGTTGATTTAGTGATTTAATGTGACTCAGACTAACTACATCAGGTTATACCAGCTAGTCAACACAGGTGCTGAGAATGACCGCATATTCATTTAGATTGGGAACAACAGTAACAATAAACTTTAATCTTCTTTAAGGGTTAGTTAAAGAGAAAAACTAATCTGTTACTGATCTGCTTTTAGATCCTGATCAAATATAAAATATATTTTAAATCTCAGATGGCATTTAACATGAACCAGAATTCAAATTACATATTTAAAATAAGAGTTAAATGAACTCACTAAGTGTTAGACCTTAAAAACAATGATGGTATAATCCAGTTCTTATCCAGAGTCTTCCTGCCCTCAGACAGATCTGCTTTAAATCAAACCTGTGGGATTTACCCTTTAACGGGGGAAATAAAGAGACTTTACAAACTCATAGCACCGTCAATGCACAACAAGAAAAACACTATTCAGACTGTTAATCTTGTGAATGCTCGAGCTCCTTAGAGGAAAGATCGTGTTATGATGAACAATGTACAATAAAAATATAAGACACATTTTTATTTCATTGAGATGAGTCATGTGACCGTGGAACCATTTTGAACACGCTAACAGAAAAGTTCCGAAAGGAACCGTGATAATACCACGATGTTCTAAGAACTATCTCTTTTTTTTACTGCACTTATAATATGGAATATATATGTATATATATGAAATAAATATGGAAAAAATAAATAAATATGGAAATAATATGGAATCTGCTTTTAACAGCGTAAGCTAAAGCTTTTTAATTGTATACCACATACCCCAGTGTAACTGCAGTAACTATACGTTCATGGTATTTTGACTTAAACTATGGTTGCCATGGTAATTTTAGTTAGGTGTGTAGTGACACCATCGCTTTCACCTGAGATAGTGAGTTGAGTAATTTCAGGTGAACTATTTCACCTTTCCGCCCTGTTCCATGAAGCTCCTTCACACCGTGCCCTTGTGTGAACCACAGATTTCTTTCTGAACTGTTTGGAGAACAGTCAGTATTTTGCTCTACATTCCTAAACATGAAAACTATTTAGTGGTTTTACTGGACACGACACTGTAAAAATGTTTTATTGGAAATTAAATAATGTTTTAAAGTTCCTCAGATAGGTTTATGGATTCTTTTGTTATATGAAAACAATTCACATATAAAAAGAAGGATAAAAATAAAGTTCTTTGTGGAACCCTAAAGGGTTCTCCCTATGGCATCACTATTTTTGGTCCCAGTTAAAACCTTTATTATTAATATGATATCACCATACAATAAAATATTACCAGTAGGCTACTACTACAATTAACAATAATAATATAATTTGATAATAAAAACACAAAAGTTAAACACAATTTATTGTATATTAAAATGTATAAAATATAACAAACAGCGACAGCTCTGAAGCTGTTGGTACACGCTGCCCTCTAGCGGTAAGTAAGAGTTAGACAATGTGATTATAGGCCACTGGCGTCCAACAACTGTGTTAATGTGTCAAATTCTGCTTTGTACATTTGGCTGTACCAATAAACCATAAATTCTGACGGGTGAACAAAATAACGTGCAGTAACCAGAAGGAATGGGTCACAATAGTAGTTAGTTTCCCTAAAATTGTACTTGCTCATTCAAACTGAGTCGAATGGCTTTACAGAGACACGTGCATGTCAAAACATTATTATAGAAGATATTCTATTGTTTTATATAATATATATTGTATAATCTAATATTAAAACCGTGCAACACACGTAACTTTGTAAACAGGTTATTTCACAAACGAATGGTATTTTAAATAGAAAAAAGTCACTTATTAACGAGAACGTCATTTTTAATAACTACACGGTGCGCGTCACGCTCGAGCTGTCGATCGCGCGAGTTTCGTATCTGTCCTGCGTCACGCGCGCGAGGTGGATTGTGGGATTGACGGCGGCGCGTCGGCCGCGTCGAGGGCGTCGAAACGCTTTAAATCGCTCGCTTCGTGCAAACGCGAAACGATAAACGCCAGTTGATATAATGTCTTAAAATCACATATTTTATTTACAGTGTTGTTTAGACTTTTAACATGACTTAATTTCTATAGATTTTCTTCTTTCAACATTAAGAATTTGGATAAAAATGTTGTAATGACATTTTAAATGAACTTGAATTGTTTTGATGACCAATGAGTTTTGAAAGTCTCTCAGTTAAACCGCATGTAAAATAATATTGCTGAATTATTTTAATTGGTAGATTTTATAGCGTCACACAGCAGTTACACTCATTCAAATGTTTTAACTATTCAAATGAATGTATCACTTGATGAGAAAAGTGCTTCTGCTTTATTATTTAAGTTATTTATGATATGAAGCCATGCAAGCTTATTAACAAAACTTGGGATGTGTTTTCTGAGCATCGTCTCCAGTCCGTCTTGATTTCCTGTGAGAAGATTGAGAAACATCTTGGTAAGTTCAATAACAACTTCAAATGTTGTTCAAATGTTGTTCAAATGTAATACATGTTTAAAGTTTCTATCTCTCACAACGAATTCATTAATAAGAGAAAACATAAAGCACAATTTGCTATAGACGTTACAAAGATATAATTGTAATGTAATGTGGATGATGTGATGATAAGAGATGTGTATTATTAGTACATGTTGTCAATTATTACATGAATGTTAATGCTTTTGTTTGCATTTTATTTATATACGTGGTTGCGTTGACTTGTTTATTGCGCCGCATCAAACATTTTCTTCCTGCCCTCCATGCCAGACATGGCCTCAACATTTTTCCTCCAATCACTGACCTCCACCGTCTTTTCCTGTGAACAGACACACGACACATAAACGCAACACAGAACTGGGTCACAGTATAGATGCAGACGGGTCTGAGGAATCCTGAACTCTTTCCTTTCAGACAACATGAACGAAACAAACCCTCAGCTCACCTTCTCTGTGTCCTCCTTCTTGACGGACTTGAGGTTTGCTCTCAGATCCATGGACACCTTGTGTTTGGAGCCCAGCAGAGATCTCAGGATGGCGTCTGCTGAGACCCTCACCCTCCTCAGGGCAGGACGCTTGAATTTACCCCTCAGGTCCAGAACTTTGATGTTTAAATCTTTAATCTGCAACAGATTTGTTCAGGGAATTATATAAGAATACGTTAAATCATGTACTTTTACTTTAGGAATTTCAGTGGTGTTTATAGTGACGGGTGATTGTTTTTTTGATGAAATACAGTATATGAAGAGAACTCTTTTTTACTTCTCTTTTGTTGTGAAGCACTTTTGCCTCAATGTCGTAGCGTTCCTCATCCACCACGTCGATTTTAGCATGTAGTTCTCGACACAGCTCCTGGTACAGAGAGCAAATATAATACTTATAGACCTAGCAATGTATTTATTACTATATTTACATACCCAGCTAATCATTTAAAGTTGTAGGAACACTCTTCTAACGTTTCCAAAATGTTCCACTAACAACTTAAGAGTTCTGGGAACATTCCCTGTTAGCTGGGTACCTCGATAATTGGTACTGCGAGGTACTTTAAAGAACACCATGTTGTCACAGTAATTTTGTTCTGTATTTTTATGATACTGCTGTTATATCTAAAAATGATTTCTTTATATTAATACTATTAGTGCAGGATAGATTGTGGAGTGCGATTAATGTGAACGCACCTGAAGTTCAGCAAAAGACATTCCACTGGTCTGTGGAGCAGGAGCTTTCTCAGTCAGATATCTCTCTTTCTCAACCTCTTTATCTGCCAGTTCCTGCTCTAACTCCTCTATTGCTCGAGCAACCATCAGACTCTGACACACACACACACACACACAATGTACAGTCTCAGCCTCAGAGCACTTCTCAAGATCTTAAAAAATGTATGTACATAAGCTACTGTAAGAACTATAGTTGGAAGTTATTTTGCAGTGCAAACGTACCTTCAGCATCAGCTTGCGGGATGCAGAGATCTTGGATTTTTTCTGACAAATTTGAAATATGCATTAATGATATATTGCAAACACGTAAACGTGAGAGTTTTTTTGCATAGTTATTGGATAATGTTATCCTCGCCATAAAATATTTGTACAGTAAGCTTGCTGGTTTACTGTAAAAACAAACTCTTTATACGGCAGAAATCGGAGTGGGGCGTCATTCTTACCTCTTGCCTGCAAAAGAATGAAAGAATTTGATTAGATAAAGCTTAATTATTATGAATTATTATTGTGTGGTCTCAGATCTTTAGGCTATGTTCTATGTCTATGTTCACTCTCTTAATCGGCTTATATTTATATGGAGGTGTTGACTAAATGACACACAGATGGTCATTCTAAGATCAGTGCTCAGCTGTTAAGGGGGTTTAAGATGTCTAGGATTATATACAACAGAAAACAGACGCAATATACTCACTCTGGCATCTTTATGATGAAGAGTCAACCTAGAGGATAAAAATAAAGGCATTTGTTTTCAAAGTGCAGGAGCCCCTTCAAGAGGGTCAAGTGTCACACATCCAGAACTGAGACATGCTGATCAGATAAGCATTGATGAGTCATATCTCTCTAAACTCCAGCATCTGCACAGGAACACAACAGACTCCTGCCCACATGACTGGGAATGTTTCAAGTTATTAAAGATCTTGCAGTTACTTTAGAAGATCTTTTCTAACATTTTATCTCATACATGAAAACATTAATCTTAACCTGTTTTTGAAATGTTTTAGAAACGTTACAAAATAAAACTGCTTAAATAATGTTCTTAGAACATTAACCAAGAACCAAGAAACAACATTAATACAGCATCTAAAAAATGGACATTTTTGAACGTTCCTGGAACTTTTGCAAAATAACTTCTGGAATGTTTCTGTTGCTTAATGGAAGCATGTTTTAACGGGAAATGTTTGTAAAGCTTAAAACGGTTATCTGGATGAGCACTAATTGAGTGGAGAAATGGCAAGTGTGAGCACGTCTGTCCTGCATCTGTTAATCACCTCAGATTAACGGCACACACACACACATACACACGCGCGCGGTTCAGAAGTGGACCCTGAGGATACAGGTGTTGGCAGACGTGTATGGTGGGCTGGTTATATTGGCATGAGAAGTATGCCACACAGATAACGGTCCCAGCTCATGTCCACTCACAGTGACCATAAATAGAGCCATACTGAGCCTGTTAAAGACTCGAACCATCAATGTTTCCACTCACTCATTGATGTTAAACGGCTCTTTTACACCAGTGGAAACTGCACATCATTATACATGAGTTTGAAATTGGATGGACTGCCAAAGATGTTTTCCAAAGTACTGAATATTGATTGTGATCCTGTTTGTAATAAACTGAAAATTAAATTGTAATTTGGGTTTAGAGTTCCAATATTCTGAACAGTAATAATTAAATTGGTAAAATGCATTTAGAGTTCCAATATTCTGAACCGTAATAATTTTAGCAAAAACAGCCTGTCTAAAAACAGCAAAAACATGAAAAAATGTTTCCGTAACGTTTAACAAACTTTACAAAACAAAAATGTTAAAGAAGTTAGTTTGAACTTTTAGGAACGTTCAAAACATCCAGTTTTTTGGATGTTGCATTAACACTATTGATTGATTATAAGAACGGTATTCAAACATTCACTTTTGAAATGTTCCACTAACTACTTAAGAATACTGATTTCTGATATATATGATATATAACGTTAGAACATTCTGCTAACATAACTGCAAGAACATTTTTTGATAACTTTGAGAGAACATAAGTGAACATTCTGAGAATGTTTCCTGTTAGTTAGGCATGCACATGATGGACCTGGAGTGAACTTACCTTGCAGTGATCTGGGCAGTTCTTCAAATGATGCTCAGGAACAATGTGTCTGTCCTTAAGACAGCTTTTATTGTTCATCCTCAGTCTGTAACTGGACGGTATTA